>JANFOE010002156.1:0-90000 GCA_025667525.1 Glebionis coronaria
ATATTCTAGCTGCGACACCCTTTGAAAACCCTAAAATAAATAAATAGCATATTAATAAACCTTTTCTATGATTCAAATGCATAACCATGGTGAATTTTTTTGAATATTGAGAATTTTACAATCCTGATGGTGCGTTTTGTAGATCTTCTCCATTAATTGTATGATTTGATTAATTTTCGAATTAAGGTTATATTGTTTATGCTGTTTTTGTGATTGAATTTGTATTAACTTTACAGCTTTTCTTCAAAACACTTCTAATTCCGCCTTAACCTCAAGAACTCGCAATCAGATTATCAGCCGCTGATTTGACACTGTCACATTGGTATGGTTATTTGATTTCAAAAGAATAATATTATTGTTTATATTTTTGTGAAAGAATCAATGTTATTGTTTGATTTTATTTTAGGTTTCTGTTTTATTAATTTGAGTCATAGATTAATTTCGTGACTTTTAATTCATCATTGTTCTTAGACTGATAACTCATACCGATGATTATAAAACGAATAAATTCAGACGAATGCTTTCAGTTAACTCAAGGTGTTAACTCATATTTATGTGTGATTTATTGTATCGGTTTTTAATTTGGGTTTTATGTTTTCAAACCTGTAAGTAAACTTATTAAAATTTCAGGTTCTAAAATTTAGTCAAATTTAGTCACTGTGACGAATTTGTAAGTATTATAGGAAGTTCTATATTTAAAGAAAAGTCACATATGCTAAAGTCATTGTTTTTTTTAACTTGCAAGTCACTACTCATGGCCAGAACTTCTCTTTCTGTAGTGAGTAAAAGCTTGCAGGTTTATAAGCCTTGCTTTTATCTTTGATAGTTAATAACGTGGGTAGCACAGTAGCACATTAGGACTAGCATTTTGGTTGATTTTCCTGAAAGTCATGGACGTGTTTCTATTTTGACAGGTTGCTAATAATTCGCTGGCTGGAGTAAGGGGTATGCTCATCTATGTAATATGCAGAATATGTTGGGAACAAGCCAACAATTAATGGTGTCAGAAATTTCATTGCTTTATCCAGTGAAGTTTTTGCCTGGACATACAACTGAGCAAGACCTTGATTCATTATCAAGTATTTATATATCACAACTAAGCAGGGATAAGAGGGGATCTAGCACCAGACAGGATTGCTATTCTATAAATGCTTGTGTCGCTTCTAGCTTAGATCAGAAAGTGATTGAAACTAGAGATATATGAAATTTAAGCAGCGGGATCTGAACAAGGAAGTACTCCGGTTGAACAACTGTGATCTCGAGAAGTCACCTTATTCTCTTCGCGGTGTTTCAGATTGGGGTCATTCTGAAACTACCTTTGCTGAAACTAGAAAAACGTATTCACGTCGGATATTAAGATTATTAAAAAGAAGATAAGAGTGTTTATGTATTTGGGATTGAAAGAGTACAATCACATGTATCTTGCATATTGATACTAGTATTTTTTCTTTTTTTTACTCGTTTGAAAGTTCGATTCTCGGAATCTCCTCGAATTGATCACAGTTAAAAGTGGAATGATTTGTTCTTGGTGACAAAAAGGGGTTTTGGTTTTCTATTCTATTATAAAGGTAAGTAAATCAAGTAACTAAAAATTAAAGCCAAGTACAGTTAATGAATGAAAATAAAACGTGAATACAATTTAACAGTCAAATGATTAAACAGTGAAAGACCCTTACTGACAAAATAGTGCTATCCGGAGTATTGATGATGCGGAATATTGTCCTACTCGGAATTATGAGTCTATGCGGAATAAGTGGCCATTCGGAATATTAAGACTATGCGGAAAAAGATCTCTATGCGGAATAAACAATCCTATGCGGAATAAAAGCTGGCTATGCGGAAAAATGAAGACCATGCGGAAAAATGAAGCTATCCGGAACAATCAAGCTTACTCGGAATAAAGGGTTATGCGGAATAATTGGAAAATTCCGAATAAAGGAAAAATCTAGGAAGGCTACTCGGAATAAATATTATTCCGAATAAGAGAAAAGGGATTGGCAATTTGGAATAATGGGGCTCTATGCGGAATATTAAATGTTCCGAATAAGGAATGAATTAAGGAAGGCTACTCGGAATATATATTATTCCGAGTAAGGTAAAAATAGACGGCAGTTCGGAATGTTGCTGGGAATGAAGAACAGAAGCCGAAACAGTAGAAAACAGGGGACACGAATTTAATCCAAAATCAAGCTAAATAATCAAAAAGGTTTAACCAAATTAACCACAAATCATCTACTAACTACAAGGATCAAATCCCAATCATAAAAACACAAATTCAACAACTTTTTAAAATCAAACTTCAACTAATTAAGAACTTAAGAACTTTAAATAAAAATGATGATGAAGAACAAGATGAATGAAAAGATTAAAGGATAGCTTGTATTGATGATTAAGATTCAGTAAACAAAAAGAAAAGATCAAACTTACAAGATTAAAAGAACAAATCAAGAAGATGAAGGACCACTCCTTAAGGGAGATGATTTTCCTACGAAATAGGAAAGGAAAGAAACTGAAAGAAAAACTAGATTCCAAAAATTGTGAGGGTGGATCCTTTATATAGGCTAAGTGGTTGGTTGGTGAGTGGGCTTTCTCCCTTTCTTCATGCCTTCTCGTCTTTTCAGAAAAGTTGACGTTTTTGATTCTGATTCGGGATTTGTCGAAGATTAGATTCAACTCGTCTTTTAATTTCTTCGTTTTATAGACTTGAGTTTCTTCGACATATGTAAATCTTCCATCTTTGGTCCTTTTCTTCGATAAATCTTCAAATAGGCCCATTGACTTCAAATCTTTTGCATCTCTTGGACAATAGACTTCGTCTTGAGTCTTTTTCCTTGATAAAACCCGTGCAATCCCACGTTTTCTTCAATAATCATCCGGTTGACTCTGAAAACACAATAAACACAAAAACCACGCATAATTCCAAACAATTGATATTAAATACGTGTTTTGGTCTTGTTTTAGCCAGTTATAAATGGTAAAAGGATGAGTGTTTACACACCTATCAAATCCCCTACACTTAACCATTGCCATGCCCTCATGCAATACTTAGTGATAAAGCAAATTTACATTTTTCTCATAATCAATCAACCTTGGCCTTATTAAAATACTACTAAAAATTAAAGGATAGAAAACATTTTCACTTGAAAATAGCTACATGGAAATAACTTGAAAAGAGATCAAGGACTTACATTAGGGCTTTGGTGCTGCGAAGATTTATCACCCTCAAGTTTCACGTTCCCCAAACTAAGCTTAAAAACGAGATCATTGTTATTATAAGTTAGCAAATCAAACACTTACACACATGGCTTAATTATATGCTTAAACTCCCTTATTCCTAGGTGTATCTCTTATATTTTATTTTTGTCTTAGAATAATCATGAAGATGCATTTTTGGGACTTATTTCGATAGTTTAATTAGGCTGAAAGCAAAGTAGGACGATTTGATCAATAGTTAGCTAAAGGACAAAATCTCTTAAAACTGCTTCTCGGGATATCAAAAAGTTTATATCTTGGCATAACTCGGTTCACGATTTGAGACCCTTTCTCGGGCCGATATTTGGCATGTACTTCATACTTCATATCTTGAGAGACGTGCTTGAGATAATGGTCTTCTCATCGTTCATAGAGTTTCTTCACTTGGAGACTTTTGAGAGGTACTCCAACTTTGTTGACCACGACTTCATGATTATTCTTCAATCTCTAATTGGGATTTTGAGATACAACGATCCGCCTCCTTTTCGGACTTGGATCTATTTATCCTCATACCTTGTTAGGGTCTTTTCGGATAGACTTCTCCATCATCTTTATGGGAGTTGATTGCTTTTCGTCGTGAGTCTTGATCCTTCATATTGACTTTAGGAATAATGCTATTCACATCACTTTGGATCTTTAGCAATAAAATGGAATCCTCATGCCTTGTTAGGGCCTTTTCGGACTCGCCAATCTTCGCACCCCGCTTCATAAGTTATGCCTTGGCTATGAACTCTTATCATTACCGAGCAACTTTTAAACGATCTTGGGCTAGAAGCTAAGTAACTTTTCAAATCGTACGACCTTACTTATTGCAGATAAATTATTAGCAAGTGATGGGAGAATAGGCAAATAATTACACCAAGTGAGCTTGTGCAAGAATACCGACTTATAATTGACTCTATCATTTCTCGTCCTCCACAATTTAAAATCTCAAGTAATGAGACTCGTGGATACTTAGCCTAATAAACCAATTAAGGTCTACATGGTTAAGGATACTAGCTAGAATAAACTTGGATAAGTCTATTCGGGTTGAGTCAAAATAAACGCAACGGGCCTAATATGTCAAAGACTTCTAAACTAGCTACACCACTTTATTAATATTTTTGACTTTATTGCGGGATATATACATATGAAAGCAAAGATAAAAATTTAAAAATTACAACTAAATGGCCAAAGTTAACAAAAAATTTGAAAAATGTTGAAAAATATGATTTTCCGGTTAAATGAAGGCATTTTCATGGAAAAATCCACTTAAAACTTCGATAGAAGTCCCCCTACACTTAAGATAAACATTGTCCTCAATGTTTAAGCATGTGGGAAAAGTTTCCCCTACACTTATGACATTGTGCACGTTGGTTAACTCAAGTTAAGGAAGAGACGACTAAAGTGATCAATTTCAAATGTGAGTATGAAGAAAATTGAATCACGATAGTTGAGAGATAGAACCGGATTTCGGATAACACGGGAGCACGGTTCTTCAGAGATTCCAAGAGTGCACTTATCCCTGTAATCACATCACCACACAAAGACAAACACCTATGTAGGTCCCCCTACACTTAGGAGGTTAAAACATAAAAGGATAGATACTCGGGCTGCCTCCCGAGGAGCGCTTGTTTTTTATAACCGAGTCACGAGCCTGACTCGACCCAAAAATAGTTCATGGGGAATGTGGTGAGGGATGGAATCATCTCGTGAGAGATGTCCTCACCAAAGTACAACTTCACTCGTTGGCCATTCACCTTAAAATTAGGTCCATTAGGTCGAGCGAGCTCGAGAGTACCATATGGAAAAATTTGGGCAATGGTGAATGGGCCGGACCAACGAGATTTGAGCTTTCCCGAGAAGATTTTCAACCGAGAGTTAAAAAGTAAGACTTTGTCTCCAACGTGGAACTCTCGGTTTTTGATCTTGGAGTCGTGAATGAGCTTAGTTCTTTCCTTATAGATCAAAGAATTTTCGTAAGCCTCATTACGGAGTTCATTGAGCTCATTGAGTTGGATCTTGCGTAGGTCACCGGCTTTGTTGATATCAAAATTATCCCAATTCAAGGCCCAGTAAGCCTTGTGCTCCAACTCAATGGGGAGGTGGCATGCTTTCCCGTACACAAGACGATAAGGCGTACAGCCGATCGGGGTCTTGTAAGCAGTACGGAAAGCCCACAAAGCATCATCAAGTTTATCAGCCCAAGAGGCACGATGCTCTCCCACGGTTCTTTCAAGAATTCGCTTAAGTCCTCGGTTGGATATTTCAGCCTGGCCATTAGTTTGTGGGTGGTAGGCTGTGGAAAGACGATGATTTACACCATACTTAGCCATGACTCTTGCGAATTGGTCATTGCAAAAATGAGTCCCACGATCACTAATAATGGCACGAGGCACACCGAATCTAGCGAAAAGAGCTTTCAAAAAGATACAAACCACCCTTGCGTCATTAGTGGTAAAGCTTTGGCTTCAACCCACTTTGAAACGTAGTCAACGGCAACAAGGATGTATTTGTTTCCTTTAGAAGAAGGGAATGGCCCCATAAAGTCGATACCCCAAACATCAAAGATTTCACACTCTTGAATGAAATTCTGAGGCATCTCGTCTTTATGTGTGATCGTGCCTTGTTTTTGGCAAACATCACATCGTTTAACCATCTCGTGAGCATCACGGTAGATGGTGGGCCAATAAAATCCCGAGTCAAACACTTTTTTGGCGGTGTAGTTGGGACCAAAGTGACCACCAGTGGGTCCTTTGTGGCAACCATCAAGGATTTCTAAAGCTGCCGGTCCATTAATACATCGGCGAATAAGCAAGTCGGCACATTGTTTGAAAAGATACGGGTCATCCCAAAAGTAAGTCTTGATGTCTTTGAAGAACTTTTTCTTTTGCTGGGATGTTAACCCGTCAACGAGAATTCCACCCGCCAAGTAGTTTGCAAAGTCTGCAAACCACGGGGTTTTATCAGAATTCGAATTTATAGACATTAAGGTCTCCAAGGGAAAAGAATCATTGATTTCCTTGTTCGGATGATCCCCTTGGTAAGGATCCTCAAGTCTGCTGAGATGATCCGCGGCTAGGTTTTCAGCTCCTTTTTTATCGCGAATTTCGATTTTAAATTCCTGGAGCAGCAAAACCCAGCGAAGAAGTCTTGGTTTGGAATCTTGATTTGTCAACAAGTACTTCAGCGCGGAATGATCGGTATACACGATTGTTGTAGAAAGGACAAGATAGGGGCGAAATTTTTCAAAGGCATAGACAATAGCTAAAAGCTCTTTTTCAGTTGTCATATAATGCAATTGTGCCCCTGTCATTGTCTTGCTAGCGTAATGGACTGGTTGGAAGTGTTTATTCACTCTTTGTCCCAGAACCGCTCCAATAGCAAAATCACTAGCATCACACATCAACTCAAAGGGAAGCTCCCAATTAGGGGTAACCAAGACGGGTGCCTTAGTTAGCTTATCCTTAAGCGAGTTGAAGGCTTCAAGGCACTCTTTGGAAAAGAGAAAAGGAGTATCTTTTTCCAAGAGGTGGGTCATCGGGCGAGCGATTTGAGAAAAATCTTTGATGAATCGACGGTAGAAGCCCGCATGACCCAGAAAACTTCTCACACCCTTCACGGTTGAAGGTGGAGGCAACTTGGCGATAACATCAACTTTAGCACGGTCTACTTCAAGACCGGCTTTAGAAATCTTATGTCCCAACACGATGCCTTCTTTTACCATAAAATGGCATTTTTCCCAATTCAGAACAAGGCGAGTGTCTTCGCACCGCTTAAGCATACGTTCCAAATTGGCAAGGCAAGAAGAGAAGGAATCCCCGAAGACCGAGATATTATCCATGAAGACTTCCATGGTTTGTTCAACCATGTCATGGAAGATAGCTAACATGCACCTTTGGAAAGTCCCGGGGGCATTTCATAAGCCAAAAGGCATTCGTTTGTAAGCAAATGTGCCATAGGGACAAGTGAATGTAGTCTTCTCTTGATCTTGGGGATCGATGGGTATTTGGAAATAACCCGAGAAACCATCAAGAAAGCAGTAATATTCATTACCCGCTAAACGTTCAAGCATTTGGTCCATAAAAGGTAGAGGGAAATGATCCTTTCTCGTGGCATCATTGAGTTTGCGGTAGTCTATACAAACTCTCCACCCAGTAACGAGACGAGTGGAAATCAACTCGTTGTGTTCATTGGGAACAACGGTTATTCCGCCCTTCTTGGGCACACAATGGATTGGACTAACCCATGGTGAATCCGAAATAGGGTAAATCATACCCGCATCAAGAAGTTTGATAACCTCTGTTTTGATGACTTCATGGATTTTTGGATTCACCCTTCGTTGGCTTTGAATTGTGGGCTTAAAGTCGTCCTCCATGAGAATTTTGTGTGTGCAGAAGTGAGGATCAATTCCACGAATATCAGAAATCTTCCAAGCAATAGCTTTCTTATGATCTTTCAACACGGTGATAAGTCGGGCTTTTTCTTCTTCCTTTAGGTCCTTAGCAATGATGACTGACGACTTCTTCTCTTCTTCAAGGAATACATACTCGAGATGGGGCGACAACTCCTTAAGTTCTAAATCCGGAGGATTTTCGACGGGAGGCGTATTCGAAGTCAGAGTATCGATAGCAATGACCGTGGGAGATGGAGGCGAAGGATTGTCTTCGGTGAGAAGATTGTCAAAGAAATTCATGTCTTCATCCCCATCGGTGGGAGAATCATTAGTAGCTAAATTCACATCTCCCATGGTATCTTCAAGATTGTTCCAAAATAAATCACTATCTCCAAATAGAGACAACGAGGAATCAATAGAGGACACGGTCTCAACATTGGGAAGAGAGGTAGGAATACTTTTGCAAGCATCATTAAAGTGTTCTTCACAAGCCTCATCAAGAACGTCAATACAATTAACACTCTCATATGAATAAGGCTGTTTAGACAACTTTCCCATGTTGAAGACTACTTTATCGTCACCCACTCTCATGATAAGCTCACCGGCTTCAACATCAATGAGAGTGCGACCGGTCCTCAAGAATGGACGACCAACAATTAGTGGCACACGGGGGTCCATCTCGTAGTCGACGACAACAAAATCAGCAGGGAAGGTGAATTTGTCGACTCCTACAATGACGTCTTCGGCTATCCCCACTGGATAAGCAACCGTACGGTTAGCTAATTCTAAAGTCATTTTGGTGGGGACAAGCTCAGGGAGAGACAATTGCTTCCAAACGCTTACAGGCATTAGATTAATACTGGCACCTAGATCGGCTAGGGCCATGCAATTCTCTACTCCCGGGAAATTGCAAGGGATTAAGAAACGACCTAGATCACCAAGATTGGTTGGCAATTTCCTTAAGAGCACTGCAGAGCAATTCTCATTAAGTTGGGTGTTGGCAATATCAAGGAGCTTTTCCTTGTCGCTCAGAAGATCTTTAAACATTTTTGCATATTTAGGCATGTGAGCGAGAGCCTCAGCGAAGGAGATATTGAAATTCAGTTGTTTAAACATTTTAAGAAAGTTCGAAACCTGAATATCGTCCTTGCTTTTGAGCTTCTCTTTCCTCAACCTAGATGGATAAGGTATATTGGAAGAAGAGGAAGGCTTTGGAAGAATAGGATCACTCACATCCTTGGGTGGAGGAGGGGTAGAAGGAAGAGGTGGAGAAATTGGGGAAGTAGAAGGATGAGGAATAGGAGCAGGTGACTCGTTCTCCTTAGTCACAACCACCGGTGGAGGTATAGGAAGCTCGGGTTCCTTGGTACCTTTGCCACTTCGAGTGGTGATTGCTTTCATCTCCCCTCTTGGATTCGCAACGGTGTTACTCGGAAGAGTACCCGAAGAAGAGGGTTGATTACCTTGGAAGAAACTAGCCATCATGTTCTTCAAGTCATTAGTTTGGCTATCCAACGTATTTCTCATGTCGGCTCTCAAATCGTTTCCTTGCTTGACCAAGTCCGCTTTCAGGTTGAGCACTTCTCTCTGAAGATTTCCCACTATCACATCGTTAGTCCTCATATAAGTTTCCACTTCTTGGTGAAGAGCGGTGGGTTGGTTGGGAGGAGCAATGTATGCGGGTGGTTGATAAGCAGGTTGTTGGTAAACTTGGTTGTTTCGTTGAGGTGGTTGTTGCTGCTTGTGAGGAGGGATGTATGGTGTACGAGGTTGTTGTTGTTGTTGAGGAGGGCGGTTGTGGTTTTGTTGTTGGTTTGGGTTGGTAGGAGGAAAACCGGGTGGGGAAAGATAATTGTTGGAGCGGTAGCTAAGCAAATTACGGTCACCTTGAGGTCTAGCTTGATAAGCAGGTTGAGGATAGGTGCCATATGCTGCATTCACATTCTCAACAGGGTAGTCTTGGGTGGCGGTACAAGTGGTGTAAGAGTGAGGACCACCGCATATCTCACAAGGTTGGCTGACAGCACTAACTTGAGCGTTTTTAGCGTTGTTGCTGTTGTTGTTGCTGACGGTGTGGGTGACAAGCGATTCAAGAAGCGTAGTGATTTTGTCCAATCGCTTGTCGCTGTCACTAGTGCTAGCACTAGCGACATTGGTCCGAACACTCTTGGTTTGCACACAAGACTTATTCTCAATGATATCCCAAGCAGCATTGGAAGTCTTAGCCAAAAGATTACCCCCCGAGGCACTGTTTAGTGAATCTTGATCACTCATGCTTAAACCATTGTAAAAAGTATTAATTTGATTGAGTCGTTTTCGTACACCCGAAGGTTATCGTAGTTCCGGCGAAGTGTGAATGGAAATCCGCGTTTATGTCTCAAGTTTGATGCTCAAATAAAAAGGGTTTTGATTTTTTTTAATTTAAACTACTAGACTTAACGACTAAATATTAAAAGATAATGAACGCGACAATTAAAATACGAATGCAAAGCGAAAGATATCTAAAAATAATCTAAATGACAATAAAGATTCTAAACTAAACAAGCATAATTAAAACTATATATATTTTAAGCTAATGAAATAAAATAAGACAAGAGAAGAGATAGAACCCGTATTGACGAACCGGAGACGAAAAATTAAACACCCGATCTAATAACGAAATTAAATCAAAAGCTTATAGCTTTCAAAATTTTTATCAAACTAATTAGCCGATAAAGTTGTCAATTTTATCGATTAACTAACGAGATAAAAACAAATCGATCTTTAATCTTTAAAACTTAATCTAGCTAAAAGACCCGTAAAGCTTCTCGCCAAAAGATATGAACCGATTCGCCGAAATCAAAAGATATAAAACGGTTAACGACAAATAAGATAAACGACATTTTAAAAGTTATATTTTAGAAAATCTAAATTTTATTAACTAGTAAAAATTAATTTAAACTAACTTTAATATAAAAGTTTAATTAACTAAATAATTAACTAATAAAAGTTAACTTTTGTATCTACTACACTATTACTGGAAAAGAAAAAAAAACTATCCTACACACTAAAAGAAAACAAACGCATGGAGTAAACTATGTGAGGATAAAAGCAATGCTATAATATTGCCTATCTCTACTTAAAACAAAACGCAGCAAAGCAAATATATATAAAGTAAGGATTCATTCCATTGGAAGCTGGGTATATTTCCATATAATACACAACGCAGGGAATGAAAATTAAAAAGAGAGAGCAGATGCGTTTCTTAAGCTATCCATATATCTTCCGAAAATAAAATAATGAACACAGTGGATAAAACTATGAAGTGCTTATGTAAAGTGGATCTATCCTAAAAAAATAAAATAAAATAAAACGCAGGTACGAATAATACTAAAAGTGAGGATTTGATTTCAAAAATAAAAATGGAATATTAATCTATCTATAATAGAACACAGCAAATAAAATAAAAAAAACATACAACAAATCAAGAAAATAGAAATTGAATGTATCAAATTAAAAATAAGACAGGAAAAATAATGCTTACATCTCGCAGGAATAAAATTCAGTATAGGAAAGGTATGTTTTTAAATTCTATCTCTAATCTCATCTTATCTAAAAATATAAAGAAAATGAAAGAAAAAAAAATGAGGGGCGATTGTTTCTGCTTAATCTCCACGCAGCCCCCCAAAAAATGCAAGAATAAAAACTGCTTTTCCATCCCACGCAGCATATCCCTTCTTTCTTCTTACTGGGCTTCTTCCTGGGCTTCTTACTGGGCCTTTCTTCTTTTTTCTTTTTTTTTGTTTCTTTCGGGCCTAATGGCTTGCTGGGCTTCAGCTTTGTTGTTGGGCTGCTGGGCTTTTTAGTGTATTAATGGGTCGGTCCGACCCATATAAATGGTGTCGGGTCGGCCCACTAAAATATAAAGGCGCCACCGGACTCGATTTCTCGTGCTAATTTTTGGCTCTTTGGCTTCGTTTGTGCTCCTTTTCTTCATAGCCGTACCTACAATAATAAATAACACATTTAAACGATATATGCACTAAAAACACACGTTTTGCTATTTATTAGGTCATAAATGAAGGGATATTACTACTAAAAACACGAATAATTACGTGTCTAACACACCCCTACACTTAAGACGTTGCTTGTCCCCAAGCAACTATTATCACAAACGTTAAATCCAAAAAACAATTTAAACTACTTTATTTGAAATTGCTCTTAAAAATAAAGACTCATAGTGGCCCGCCATGCTCGACTTTTTATTCAAGGTATAAGGATCATAGAACGGGAAACACACAAACTGGGTGTCTCCAGGGAATAAATATCGTCATCCTCTTTTTATTACTCCTGACTAAGCTAAGATTCCTTGTGCAAACGTTTTGGCAAAATGCTAACACTACTTATACTAATAACCTATGTAAATATAACTTTTTACTCCTATAATTATAAAGACTAGGAAAGTGTGTTCTTTTTCAAAATTTTGATCGTTCAAATCAACATTTGTTATGGTTGCTAATCATCTAAGTGGAATATTAGACTCACCGAAAATTACGAGATTTAAGTTTCAAAAATGGCCTTTCCCATGTAGCGGCTTTCTTCTCGGGACGTCCCAACCTAATCGGTTAAGTGCCCGGGCTTTTGACACCCCACGGAGAATAGTACCGGGATTGGCGGGATTTTGAAATCAAAGATCTTGAAATCACCGCTAAGCTAATAAAAGACACTTAGATGAAAAACAACGACGGTAATTAGAGAATGAAGATTCAAAGGAGAGATCACTCCATGTAGCGACTTTCTTCTCAGCTTGTCCTTTAGCAAAGCTTAGGAGGCTAGGTTTTTACACCCTCGAGAATAGTATCGGAGCTCACGGGACCTTTAACTTCTACATTCTCAATTACCGTCTAAACTCTTATATAAAATTGACGAATTCTAGTTCAACTTCGGATTTAAATTTGAGAAAAAGCAAGTTTCTCACAATTATAAATAAAGCAACAAAAACATAAAACTCTTATTCATATATATTTTTTTTCTTATTCTTTTTTGTTTTTCTTTTTTTTTTCAAATATATTTTTTTTCTTTTTTTTTTCTTGCTTTTTTTTTTCAAATAATTCTTTTTTTTTCAACATATTTATTCACGCGACATTATTTCAAATTTAAGAAAGTATGCTTTCACTCAAATTTAAATAAAAAGTTGAACTAGGACTCTATATCAAAATTGGATAAGAATTTATTTTTGCATAACAACACAATTTTTAACGTTCAAAGGCTTGAAAAAGAAACACACTTATTTAGTCTAGTTACAATCTAGGAGAAAAAGCCATAGGTTACTCATATAAGTTCTAAAGAGAACCAGCTACTCCACGTTTAGCATTTTTATTTGCACAATTCCTAAAAGCTTAGTCTAAAAGTTAAGGGAGCAGCCAGATCAACACTCAGGCAGAGTCAGGATCCCCTTTGTTCTAGCCTACGGGACAAGTCAATCACGCACGGTCAAAAACGTTTTATTATTATTTAATAAAATAAAATAAAATAAAAACAGACATTTGATCAAAATAGGATGCAAGAGGGCAAACAAGTAGGCATGAATATGATCCATATGATATAAACCCCCCTACACTTAGAACCGAACATTGGCCTCAATGTTCAAAAGTGATAAGGTGCTACCCCTACACTTAAGAACACAAAAGGCTAATGCTAGAATTCTAAGTGTAAGAAGGAGAACACAATCAAATATGTATGGATAAAGATGAGAACTGAGTACTCCCCTGATATAGACATGAAGATCGATCGGAGACTAAATGAAGAAGATGATGGAAAACAGCAACATCAACCCTCTGAAAGTCTTCTCGATCCAAGGGGACCCTGCACACAAAAACAAACACCAACAAGCACACATGGAGAGAAGCACACGCCCCTACACTTATGTTAGAAAATAAATAAAAAAGATAGATCATCGGGTTGCCTCCCGAGAAGCGCTTGTTTTTGTTAACCGAGTCACGAGCCTGACTCGACCCCGAATTAAATGGTCCATGGGGGAGCAAGAGAATCACCACTGGCTCAAAACAAATATGCCAGGGTCAAAAATCTTATCTTCATTACCGGATGAGAATAAAGAAGAAGAATCCACAGTATAAGTGAAGAAAAGCAGAAGGATTCTTATAACATACGAGAAATAGGTATAAAGGCGATCCTTAAGAATACTCGTCTTCGCCAAGGGCGGGAGGGTGGGAGAAAAAGATATCAAAGTGTCACCTGATGACACTTTATAGAAACTCAAAGCAAGAGTTGATGGGATAACCGGTAAAACATCACAAGAAATAGCAACATCAACGTCTCCTCCGGGATCAAAACACTCATCCTCATTTCCCGGTATGAAATGAGGCGAGTAAAAGCGATACATCACCTGCTTGGGTGTGCACGCAGTAGGACGGGGTGGCAACATAATATGAGAAATAGCAGAAGAAATATCGACCACCCGCGTCACCTCTCAAGACCGAATCAAACGGAAGGTAGGGTCAAATCTCTCCACCTCCTCTACGATGGGAGGTGGCATGGCTAACAATGAATGCTCATCAATAGCAGGAGAGTCGGAGCTATCAATGTCCTCAATCCCCTCTTCAAAGAGAGGATTCACGTCACTAGAGATGTAGGCGTCATCAAAATCAAATAAAGGGTTCGAATAAATCTTGAAATTTTCCTTCGAAACGTCTTCATCGGATAGTGACTCGTCATCACTAGAAGTAAAATCATCATCGAGATCAAAAATGGGATTAGAGAAAGCCAAAGAATCGTTTCCCAAGATGTCGGTGGGAGGTAATGAGTCATCACTAGAAAGAGATTCACACTCATCGTCACTATCGGAAGCAACCGTAGGCTCACTTTGGATTGGAATAAGAGTCTCATCACAAGGAATAGTGATAAGACCCTCATCCCCCATGATGAGAGAGGCATCGGTCTCCGTAGTGGAAGAATCGAGAATAGGAGTGGATGAATCCTTAGGCTCGAGAGCCGGCAAGTTGAGAGAAGGAATTACAATTGCACTAGGACATTGAGCACAAAGATCATTCCAAGAAATAGTATTCTCATCGTCATCATCATCATAATAGTAAGAACGCACAAGAGGAGGAGTATAATCACTAAGATTAGATACTTGCTCTTGTGTTGTCGTTGTCGCTTTTCCTCCTCATTTGCTTCTTTTAGAAGAACAACGGCTTCTTGAAGTTGCAAAACAATGGCGTGTGTTTCGTCTTTCAAAGCATTGAGTTGTTGAATTCTCTGAGAGGATTGATGATTGATGGTAGGATGTGGGGGCTCACAGTTATGAAAACCAGAATTATAGCGCGGATGTGGCTCATAGGAAGTCATCGGTTGAGAAGAATTAGAACACGGATTTGGTTCATAATAATCCATCGGTGAAGAAAAATGAGGATACGGATTTGGCTCATAATAATTCATTGGCTGACAATACGAAGTATCGTGAGGGCCCCCACAATGATTGCAACACGGTTATTGGGAAAAACCCGGTTCATATTGCGGATAGGGATTGTCATAGACGGGAGGGGGTGAGAAAGTATTGTAAGAGGAGAAGTACGAATTTGTTGAATTGCAAAACGGACAAAATCCAAATTGTGTATTGTCGATATCAAAACCACACCGCTCACAAATACACCATTGACATGTTTGAAAACCATGCCATGGTCTGCCACACCGAACGCAAGACGAATCCATGAAGAATTATAAATAAGAGGGGGAGAAAAGAATTAAACACAAAAGAGGATATAGAAGAATATTTTTAAAACTTTTTTTTAAATGATATATATATTAATACAGAAAATAAGATAAAAGAAGAAAATATTTTTGGTTTTTATAAATTTTATAAATTTTTTTGGATTTTTTAATTTTTTTTTATTATATATATATATATACAAATACGAAAATAAACTTTCAAAACGAAAGGATCTTCAAGTCACCAACTAAAAACACAACGCAAACATCGCTACACACAAAGCCGGCAGTGGCGCCATTTGATT
Organism: Glebionis coronaria; assembly: GCA_025667525.1. Taxonomy (NCBI): domain Eukaryota; kingdom Viridiplantae; phylum Streptophyta; class Magnoliopsida; order Asterales; family Asteraceae; genus Glebionis; species Glebionis coronaria. The sequence goes on from JANFOE010002156.1 coordinate 15,640, forward strand.
GAGTCGTTTTCGTACACCCGAAGGTTATCGTAGTTCCGGCGAAGTGTGAATGGAAATCCGCGTTTATGTCTCAAGTTTGATGCTCAAATAAAAAGGGTTTTGATTTTTTTAATTTAAACTACTAGACTTAACGACTAAATATTAAAAGATAATGAACGCGACAATTAAACTACGAATGCAAAGCGAAAGATATCTAAAAATAATCTAAATGACAATAAAGATTCTAAACTAAACAAGCATAATTAAAACTATATATATTTTAAGCTAATGAAATAAAATAAGACAAGAGAAGAGATAGAACCCGTATTGACGAACCGGAGACAAAAAATTAAACACCCGATCTAATAACGAAATTAAATCAAAAGCTTATAGCTTTCAAAATTTTTATCAAACTAATTAGCCGATAAAGTTGTCAATGTTATCGATTAACTAACGAGATAAAAACAAATCGAGCTTTAATCTTTAAAACTTAATCTAGCTAAAAGACCCGTAAAGCTTCTCGCCAAAAGATATGAACCGATTCGCCAAAATCAAAAGATATAAAACGGTTAACGACAAATAAGATAAATGACATTTTAAAAGTTATATTTTAGAAAATCTAAATTTTATTAACTAGTAAAAATTAATTTAAACTAACTTTAATATAAAAGTTTAATTAACTAAATTTAATTAACTAATAAAAGTTAACTTTTGTATCTACTACACTATTACTGGAAAAGAAAAAAAAACTATCCTACACACTAAAAGAAAACAAACGCATGGAGTAAACTATGTGAGGATAAAAGCAATGCTATAATATTGCCTATCTCTACTTAAAACAAAACGCAGCAAAGCAAATATATATAAAGTGAGGATTCATTCCATTGGAAGCTGGGTATATTTCCATATAATACACAACGCAGGGAATGAAAAGTAAAAAGAGAGAGCAGATGCGTTTCTTAAGCTATCCATATATCTTCCGAAAATAAAATAATGAACATAGTGAATAAAACTATGAAGTGCTTATGTAAAGTGGATCTATCCTAAAAAATAAAATAAAATAAAACGCAGGTACAAATAAGACTAAAAGTGAGGATTTGATTTCAAAAATAAAAATGGAATATTAATCTATCTATAATAGAACACAGCAAATAAAAAAAAAACATACAGCAAATCAAGAAAATAGAAATTGAATGTATCAAATTAAAAATAAGACAGGAAAAATAATGCTTACATCTCGCAGGAATAAAATTCAGTATAGGAAAGGAATGTTTTTAAATTCTATCTCTAATCTCATCTTATCTAAAAATATAAAGAAAATGAAAGAAAAAAAATGAGGGGCGATTGTTTCTGCTTAATCTCCACGCAGCCCCCAAAAAAATGCAAGAATAAAAACTGCTTTTCCATCCCACACAGCATATCCCTTCTTTCTTCTTACTGGGCTTCTTCCTGGGCTTCTTACTAGGCCTTTCTTCTTTTTTCTTTTTTTTTGTTTCTTTCGGGCCTAATGGCTTGCTGGGCTTCAGCTTTGTTGTTGGGCTGCTGGGATTTTTAGTGTATTAATGGGTCGGTCCGACCCATATAAATGGTGTCGGGTCGGCCCACTAAAATATAAAGGCGCCACCGGACTCGATTTCTCGTGCTCTTTCCATTTCTCGTGCTAATTTTTGGCTCTTTGGCTTCGTTTGTGCTCCTTTTCTTCATATCCGTACCTACAATAATAAATAACACATTTAAACGATATATGCACTAAAAACACACGTTTTGCTATTTATTAGGTCATAAATGAAGGGATATTACTACTAAAAACACGAATAATTACGTGTCTAACACATATTTAATTTACTAAATATATGTGGTATCCATCATAAATGCGGTGTTTGTTCTCGATTTTATGACTAAAATAGTTTATTATTTGATAAAGGTGGAGATTCGAGGTATGGACTCAGGACTCCCATGGAGGGTGTCTGTATAGTACAAATGGGTGCTTTCAAAGGAGATATGCTCTCGCAAGGACACAATATTAGACAGGGAGTAAGAGAGTCGTAAACAAATTATCCGCGCACTAGAATTTATCCACCTACTCGAAAAGAAATGCAAACTTCATGCAAGCCACAACTATGAACACAACACTCAATGCGGAAAGGAGGTCTACTCTCTCTCTAAGATCTCCGAGATTAAATAAAGTTACAATTTTTATTTTTCCTTCAAAGAAAGTAATTTACTTATAGCAGTACTGATCAAGCGTACAAACTTACCTGCAGTTGGGAGTCAAGTATGGCAGCAATCAAAATAAAAGGCGGTGAGTTTCTGTGGGACACATGTGTCATTGTACTTTTTGGCGCATGTATCATTTAAAGATGACTTTATGTCAGTTTAGGTCAGTTTGTCACACAAATTAACAGTAACTACATTCTACATCCCTAAAAATTTATATTTGAATTTAATATTAGATTTCATATAATGCACATAATAGATTACAGGTTAGAAAGTGACATAAACAGGACACGCGTACTCTTACGAAGTGGTTCTATAAGAAGTTAGCAATACTTCCTAAGATCGGAGATGACCAAGAGTATCTTCTCTGGTTGGCTAAACGACACTATAGCGCATGAGGAAGAAGCTTAAAGATGAATTGCTATGAAGTAATATTTTTACTCAGATCCAGTCTTGTGCTAAGTTTACATGCCGTTTGTTTGTGGTAAGTTGAACATGCTTAATGTGGTATGTGGTCTATTTGTTTAGTATGTGGCGACATTCCTCCAGCAAAAGACGGATCAGTCGTAGTCGTTGACATGACTCCAAATCCGAGTTGGGTTTCTTAGAAGAAGACCCAAAGATCAATAAAAAGAATAAAAAAGATCAGCGTTGAAAATTATCATAACACTTTTTATCTGTTAAATAACTGGACACACAATCTTCAGTTACCAACAGGGAGAAGAATCATTCCAAAAGTAAAGAACCAAATCCTTATAATCGTTCTTTATGTTGAAGACTAAAGCTTTTCAAGAAACACTCCATACGAGTGGCCAAATGCAATACCTAAATTATCATTTATATACCCCACACCTACCTTCCTGAAAGATTGCATTTAGATGTCGGCCATAATTATATGAATTATAATTCTGTTTATTTGTTACAGTTATCCTTTTGATCTTCAGGATCTCATGCTTTACAAAGTGCTTAATATTCTTAAACTTTTAAGTAGGTTTAAATTTCGGTTCGCAGACATTTATGTTAAAATTTGATTTTCTAATTGTAGGCGTCTATCGTCTTCATATACCAATTTCAGCGTGACGTCTGAATCCCAGTGAAATGTTCGCATTGTATATAATGAAAGTTGGGCGACTTCGTATCAAGCTGAGAAGGAGAAGTGTTTACTTGTATGTGATATGGTCCACCAGGTATGCCTATTTCTTTGTATGTCACTGCATATGAGTGTTTTATATTTGTTTTTCTCAAGTTTAGTGGATCAACGGAACTGTGCTGGAACACTGGATTGAGTTATATGTACAAAAATTAAACTTAAGATGATCAAGATGATCTGATACGACCCAAGTTCCGTTGAATCAAGTTGAACTTAGTAATCAGACTAACCAACATTTCTAATGATTAAAGAAGGTAACAGCCACATGATATGTACATAATATTTAAATTAATCCAATTGTTCATGAATTCATTATTTTTTTGTCATAACTTTTTATTGGCCAATAGTAAAGCATATGATGAGTTGATCAAATTGAATTTACATTCTTCATATACATATACAATTGAAGGTGTAAGTTTCCGAAATATTTGTGTCCATCGTAATGAAATAGGTATATAGTCAGGATTCAGGATCTTAAGAAGTAGTTATTAGATAAATATGATTGCAGAAACAACTTTTAGGGGCTTTCTCAGATTGCATAATGATGTTGTTACATTAGGGGCTTTTGAGAATGCTTTTTAAAACTTATAATGCGAGTTGTTTGAAAATTCTTTTAGCAGGTGGTTAAAACTTATTAGAATGAATTATCTTTTTTTAAAATGAGACAGTGTGGGTGAAAGAACTTAGTAAGTTGTACCAAACACCCCCGATTAGACTTAAGAGCCCCTAAGTTGTGATAATTAGATAATCACTTCTTTTAGTCCCTAGGTACCGATTAAAAACCAATCCTTGAACATCAGGATTGTAGGATTACTCTCATATCTCGATATGTCGGATAAAATCAAATCGTATAAGCCCTTAATAAATATGCATTTCACTTTTATTCAAACCGATCAGAAGTAGACCATTCTTTAACTTTGATAGGTAAGTGTATTCTATTAGTTTTTGTTATTCATATTCTTTAAGGAACTGGCAGCTGGGGTTTTAGTTCTTCGCCTCCTTAAGGTAATCACAATTAATCTTTTATATTAGAATCAGGAGATCAGAACCTGTTAATTAGTTAAAATTGATATTTATTATATGTGGAATATAGTTAGAATTAGTTTAGCAATGCCTAGATAACCATATTTGATTATCAATGCTTTAGAAGGGAACACTTATATAGCCAATTTCTAAACACCCCGACAGCCTTCCTGAATCCCTAACTAAAGAACCACCAATTTTCCCCAATCCATTTAACCTATTATATGTTGATTTGTAAAAACCTGCTAATGTAGATACCATGGGAAGGGTCGGTTCTTTCCATAGTCATACATAAGGCGGTCAATTGCATACAGCACACAAGCTGGACATGGTAGATTTTTTGGTAATCACCCTTCACAACAAGTAACCACAGGAGAGATTCACCCTCATCTTTAACAGTCGGGGACTGGTGTCGATATGGTGGGACCCATCTGCTGCAAGCGTGTATAAGAAACCACAAAATAATTAAGGTGTTTCTATATTAGTATATGCAAAATGATGGACGTGATTACTCCAATTATTTAAGTATATCTATAATCTCAAAACAGACCTCAATTAGACCTCTTAAAGTAGCAACCAAACACCCTCTTAACGTAGTCGTCCAAACGCTGGAACATGGAATTATAAGTTTATCGTTGCAGCTCGACCATCACTCACACGTCCTTTTCCACCTCAGTAATGGAAGGCAACATTTTTTGGTCACTATATGAAGCATGATTCGATACTATCCCAGTACCTAATACTTCAATGATGATACCTTTCCTAAAGCTTGAATGCTTCAACAAACTAGATTTTTTATGTAACCCGAAGAATCTAAGATTATGAGTCGTTTGAGTCCTCAAGATCCTCTCTCTCCTGGCTGATACAAACCCATATTTTTTTCTCTTATATGAAACATGAACATCAGTGAGACTTGCTGCAAAACCACACACCAAATTCTTATACGAGTTAAGTGTCTCTTGATGCTCTAAGGAAACAAGACGAACAGACAGAAATGATCAATAATAGCTAATCTTAATTTATATTGGTTACTAAAGCTTTTGGGCTCTTTACATGGATAAGGTAAGTTTTCAAGCTTTTAATACTTTCAGTCTCAAATTCACTTCATCTAGCAGTATTGGGATAAAATCTAAATAGTAGGATTGAAATTATATATGCAGTTATCACCTATTTTAGCATATGTTTTATTAGCTCAATAAGCTATTTTAAATAATCATCTTCACAATTCTAATTGAAAAATGATCGACCAACACTTTTTTTATACTACTCAAGTTCCATATAATTTGATAAGAGGATTTTTATGTAATATGCCTTCACCTTAATAGATATTTCGTGGTTGGGTCTAAGCCATTATGTTATAGAAGCAGATTACATGCAGTTCTTATATGTTTGGATAGTACTAAAAGACTCTTCTACGCTCTACGAAATTCAGGAACTGGTAAAATAAATGATGCTTACCAATTGGTTTAAGCCTATAAACAAGAATATAAGGTGTATGGTCCTGTGATATGTGAAGTGCTTTACTTACATATAATCAGTGTATTGTTAAAAGTACTAATTTAGTGTATTATGTTTCAGCAATGCTTCAGGTCAACATGTCAAATACGCAACATGCAACCTACTTAAAGAACCAGATTGCGTTTTACACTTAGAAGGTAGTTATGCCAAAAATTATCCATTTCACAGATGTTTTATTGCCTAATTAATAATTAATTTTTTTACTCTATTCAGGTTTTTGTAACTCAAGATTCCGCTGATCATGACTGCTTGGTCAAGAACCTTAGGTCATTTGATGCTGTAGTTATATATATCGTTTTAACAAATGAACGTCATAACCCAGAGCTATTTCAAATCTCAAGAGGCATGTGACGTGACTTTATTTTAATTGTATACATCCTTTTTATAGCAATAATATATTTAACTTTTTTTTAATAAATAGATGTCCTCAATTGGGGGTCTATTCGAGGCTTGACCATGTCTAGGCAACCCTTCACTCCCAACAAGTTTAGGCAAGCAGATTGTGAAGCCAACTGAGTCCCACCACCCACAGTCCCAACGTCAACTGATGGCATGGTCACAAACACGTGAAGGTCTTTGCCATCGTTCACAGCTTCCATCATGGTGATACAATGGGAGCTTTCAGTGTTCTGAGCTAGATCTTGTCCAGTAGCAAAGTACACAACCCTTTTATTTTTGTAGTAAGATTATACTTTAGGATCAAAATAGATGTACATCGTTGCGAATTTTCTTTTGTCATATTTTTTACTAAAGGTAATGTTTGCAGACAGGTAATGGTTTTAAGACAAGTACCATGAGGCTTGGGGCTGATGCTATTGTTATACCCTGTGCTTAGTGTAAAACAGAAAAATGTGGGACTCTCTAAAGTTGTCCACTTTTCATCATGTATCTAATTTATACAAATATTACATCTCTAATTCAAGCATCTTTTCTCGATATCTATGCCTTACCTTTTAAATTTCACAAGTTTTGTACATCCGTTGGTGAACCTTCTGATGTTAATATTACAGAAAAATGACTTTTTTTTGTTGGTAACCATGATTTCCGAAAAAGGAAGTTTGCACAGAGTGTTTGAAAGTTTTTGCATTTTGATTATAAAATTTTTAAAGTTTTCAGTCGTGAGTTTTGTACGAAAGTTTACCAACGTTCCCTTTTCCTTTTGACTTAGACGTGCAACCCAGGGTGCTCAACCACTCTGCGTCTGAAGTAGCCACCCTTCCTGAACTTTGGAGGGACTTCAAAAAGCGTGTTATCACATAAAGTTCAAGCGCACAAGATTTCCACTCAACCTCTTCCTATGATAGCAATTTAAAAAGGCAAGCTTTAATGAATGAAAGTACGTCTGTTGGTTAGTATGTTCAATCAGACGGGCATGTAAATTCGTCATTTACAGCTCATATTACATTCATGCATAGAACTAACATCCAGTTGGCCATTTCTGGATAAACCACAGGTCATTACTTTTTTTCTACTTTTTTAAAGTGAAATTATGTTATTCTAGATAGCTTAAAGATAAGAGCGCTTCTTTTATCTTCTCTAGGCATATCTAATGACGTGTGACCCTGTGAAAGTTTTCATCCTACCTCTTGCAAGCGACAACGAGAATCGGGAGACACTTTTATAAACGACAGTTTCTCATCAACTCTTGTTAAAGTCGTTGGTATGCCTAGTTTTGAGCAGAACATAGGTATTTTGTCTTTTTTTAAACCAATACTAAAAGTAGATATGCTAACCAGACGTGTAATTTTTATAGTGTTTTTGGTTTTGGTTCTTCTAGGTTTATGAACCATTGTTTTTGTCTTCTTTATATAGGGGGGCCGATGGTATTTCCCAGCTGTGGAGCCTTAGCTTCAAAAAGCAATAGAAGAAATCAGTTAGTAAGAAGTAAAATTACAACCACTAATGGACAGTAAGATGATCATAGCAGAAATGTGAGAAGGAGGCTTCCAATCGATGAGGTAGTTGTTTCTCCAGGTATTTGTGTCTACATTAAGAAGTGGTTGGAGTTCTGATCGGTTGCTGCAGCATAGAGGTATTCCTCTATGTTTGTTTTTTATATACAAAAAGATAATTAAACCCCATGAAACAACAAGCATTCATTTGTTTCTATTATACTTTTTGTAGATTATAGACAAACTTTATTTGTTTCGAGAATTTAACGCGTTAGAATCAGCAGGTAGAACGATATTTCAAAAACAGAAGGAAGTTTTCAGTGTGCTCATATATTGAAATATTTAATGATTTGATAGATTTTGTATGCCTCATCGCTGCGAACCAAGACAAATAAAGAAAATTGGTCGGCCTTTAGTCAACAGTTGGACTGTTGACATATTGAACAAGCTTGAGGATATTGGTTTATAACACGTATGAAGTTAAAAAAAGTGTCGCGGAAAAAATGCAAAAGACTTGTGAGTAGGGATGAGCACGGTACCGGTCCCGTCCCGAACCCGTCCCGAATTAGTGGTACTGATTATTTCCCGAGCATAAATTTATACCGAACGGAATTTGGGTATCGATACCGGTACGAGAATCGGTACCGGTACCGGGAAATCAGAATTTTCCCGTTCTTTTCGGGAATTTCCCGATTTGGTACCGGTCCCGTCCCGTCCCGAATTAGTGGTCCCAATTTTTTTTCACCTTATTTCGTATTCCCGGTACCGTACCGAACGGGATTCGGGTATCGGGAATCGGTACGGTTCTGGGAACGGTACGGGTTCAATTCAGGATTCGGGTCGAACTGCTCATCCCTACTTGTGAGCTTATAGTTGAAGCAGAGTACACGTTGGACGAGGCTTGAGAAAAATAAACATGATGAGGAACTGATACAGTTAAGGGATCTACGAAATATTTTGTTTGTGTCACGTACGTACAGTCAGCCAATGAAGGGTAGTCCAAAACAGAATGGGAACTAAGTTAATGAGCAATAGTGCACTCCAAAAAAGGATGTTTGCGTCCGTAAAATAGAATCTGCTATTTTGTGTTACCAAAAGGGTGTTTGGGATATACTTTTTTAGACTGATATAAGATGCAATATGTTATATGGGTCAGTGACTTTGTATGTTTCGTCATACTTGGTAAAACATTTTGAGATTTTATATGTGTAATTGTTCAATGTGTTACGTTTATTACCTTTCAAGGTATTTGTAATGCACCAGTTGTAATTTGTTTAAAAATTCAAGACCCATTTTCTTTTTATGGATACTTTATTAAATTTTATTCTCATATTAAATGAACATTTATTTCTTCTTGTGACTGATACTCACAAAGCAAAAATGGGCAGGTCGTGCAACTATATGTTGTGTGGAGAGCCAAGAGCAAGAAAAGATCGAAGGCTTTGTTTAGACAAAAACGACAATTATTCAAAACTCAAAACCCTTCAAATATAACAAACAACCATTTACATAAAAGAACACGTAAAGAAAAATTATAAGTCATACCCGCCCATCAGGCGGGTTTTGCCACTAGTATATATATATATATATATATATATATATATATATATATATATATATATATATATATATATATATATATATATATATATATATATATATATATATATATATATATATATATATATATATATATATATATATATATATATATATATATATATATATATATATATATATATATATATATATATATATATATATATATATATATATATATATATATATATATATATATATATATGGGAGAGATCAAATAAAAAGACTTTTGAAGATCTCTACATCTTCAATAACACTAAAGGTACTTGTGTAGGCTAGGGGTACTTGGATTTACCCTAGCGGTACATGGATTACACTAGCGGTACATGGAATGTGCTAGCGGTACTTACTTTGTACTAGCGGTACTTCCAAGTACCTTTGTAAGTACTTTTGGTTTTGTGTCATCAAATCTTAATTCCCAACAGCATGTGTTGTTGTTTGGAAAACTCAATAGTCAAGTTTTATACAGTGATGGGTGGGAAGATCAGCTGAATATGGAAGTTAGTATTGAATTACACGTGGCATTTTTTTAGAATTTTGGAATTAAGGTAATATATATATATATATATATATATATATATATATATATATATATATATATATATATATATATATATATATATATATATATATATATATATATATATATATATATATATATATATATATATATATATATATATATATATATATATATATATATATATATATATATATATATATAGATTTGTGTTCGTGTGGTGAACACTTTTAAAATAAGTTATAATAGGCACCAATTAGCATGTGACAAGTGGCCATTTTCATTTAAGAAAAAAGTTAATTACAAAACATATTAAAAGGGTATATCGGGTATATTAACTCCTGTTATTAGTTTAATTCACCTAAATGCAACCGTCATTATCTCCAGCTCTCCATGTCAGATCTAAATCTCAACGAACCATGATTTATCTTTATATTATATGTAAAACCACGTACCCTTTTTCCATCCCAACGACACATGATCTCTAAAACTACATACTCAATCCTAATATCACACCTCTAATGTACATGCTTTTACCAATTAACCCTATTTCATTTCAACCAAATGAATTTATGAATTTAACCACTAACCAATAGCACAAACGAAAATAACACCCTTTGACTCGTCTTTCTTGCCACTCGAAAATCTGTTTTTAGATCTACTGTTAAATCTGTCAGTTATTTTTTCGTTATATGCATCATTTGTTGACATTATAATCGATGTTTCAGTCGTGATTCAAGAAATAGTTTATCTTATTCAATTCGGCAAGAAATGCATGTGCTGTCTTAGTGTCTTATCATTTTCCCAAGCTATGGTATGTCTTAATCAGGACATTGTCGAAGAGCTTTTGAACTGCGTTTGAAATCTTTGCATGATCTACACAAGCTATGTTATCTCTTATGAAGATTAATTTGAATTATATTTCGTTCATATATAAAAAAATTATTTTGCTTATCATGTCATTAAAACTGGTACGCTGGAATTACAAAGAAAGGAAGAAGACATGCTTATGCAAAAGAGAATGCTTATGAGGTAATGTCAAAGGTATAGCACATATGAAATATCAAACATATTTTTGTTTTGTGGTCTCTTCTTGGAACGGCTGAGTCGCAGCTTCGATCCAGATTCTAATTAATGTTTGTAACTTGGTATAGAACGATTATAAAAGATGGATTAGTAGCTATAACTTTGACTTGGCAGATTTGAAAGCTTAGGCTTCCTTGGTATGGTGGTATTTGATACCTCACTAAATAGCCATTCTAAGCACATGTGTTGTATCAGTCAAATTACTTTTCGTGTAACTGATACAAACATGTTCTAAAGTTGAATATTTTAATGATGCAATTTTATATGTGAACTAAATCCAGGGCGAGTAATCTGTATTAGACAAAGATGACCTACGGAACTTGAAATATGTCTCGATGGAATGCTGATGAAAGGGATGATGCGTCACGACTAAATAAATGAATGTTGTTGATCATCTGGGGAACTTTAGTTGGAGTATATAGATACGTATCGGTCTATGTCCAATTATATCGACATGTATCAGTCGGTGTCCATAGCTAAACACGACAAATTTGCTTTTTTACATCAACTATTTACCCTTCTTGGCTTTTGCGTTTTTACATATTTATTTTCCAAAATAAATGAATGGTACATTGATATTCTTGTTTATATAGTTGATGTATGAGTTATTTTCATATTTGATTGTGATATTGTGAATCAGTCCTATGATTGAATATAGATTTTTGGATAGCTTGGTTGTGTATAAGTGTATCATGAAAAGACCTGTTGTTATAATTGTATGAAGCGATGAGGTTTTACAACACTCTGTAATATTCATATCCAAATCGAAACTCTCATCGAAATCCAGCCATGTTAGATTATGTTCATTATTTTTATGGAACCCTGCACACACTTGTACATCTATGTAAAAGGGAATACATTTTTCACTCCATCGACATCTTCCTGTTGCCTTACCGGTACCGTCCTGAACCGCTACCGGTTCACTATACATGGTACAGTAGTGGTACCATTGAACAAGGGAAAAAGATATTGTGTACCATTACAATTTGGTATGGTAACTCAAAAAGCTTATGAGGAAAGTGGCTATGTTAAACCAACTGTTGTAGCAAATTTGTACAAACAATTTCGGCGAATAACTTACATGTCTCATGAAAACTAAAAAAAGACTAACTAATATATCAGACAGGGTATTTCTTTTGTTTTATCGGGAAGGTGTATGATTCATTATAGCTACAATAAAACCCATTATTGACAGACAAAACAGAAGACAAATAACCCCTGATTGACAGTAAATCAGGCATCAAACACCCCTCTTTGGATGGAAAAAACAACAACCAAACAGCTCTCTATTCACAACAACTAAACAGATCATTATTGACAGACAGAACAGTAAACAAACAGCCCATAACTGATATAAATTAACAGGCAAACAACCCTTAATTGACAGATTAATCAGCAACCAAACAGCCCTCTTTGGACAGAAAAAAACAACAGCCAAACAGCCCTCTATTCACCGAAAAAACATCGCTATTCTATTCAAACACATACAGTACTAGGTAGGCATACAAAATTGATCGATACAGAATCAAATATGTTACCAATAACTAAACAATCAAAATGGATTAACCAAATATGTCATCAACATAACAATTTGAGTTCTGAACAAGAGTCACTAACTCGCCCAGCAACTCAATTCATGGTGGCAAAATTAAAGTGCAGTCAGTAACACTTGAAGAATAACAAATTAGAAAAAATACAGTAACTTAAAGATAAGGCACAATTGTAATTATTCAATCTTGAAACTTCAAACTTCATTCTTCAATCTAGTTTGGAAGTAGTACATTCTTGCTCCATAAATGCTACATAATTTGTGATTACAATAATCCTACAAATGGGTCAGATAAAAACATGTACCACCACAAAATGCAAGCAAACAAAATGACACACATGAACTGACATTTTGCAGCAAACAAACCGGCACATATGAACCGGACCATATCGACAAACAAACCGACACAAATGCGCGTAACCATAGCGTCAAATAGACCGACACACATGACCGTCACCATATCAGGGTGTTTAGGCTTGCTTATTTTTCATATAAATATAAGCAAGTAATCAACTTTAAAAATACGCAGAGTTGGGATTTACTTCTGCTTTACTGGAATACTAATAGAACAAATAATCAAATATGCAGTTGTTAAAATAACCAAACATGTGCTTATTCACCCTTATAGAACAGACAAGTTACAACCATCCAAACTACTAACCAACTTATTTAACAAAAGTCAACAACTAAATTAAAGTAGCAATTTGTTAAGCAATTAGAAAACAGGGACACTCTTGATGCTTGACACATCACAAACAACAACCACACTCTATACACATGTTTTATACTAACTTACAACCTATATAGAAGTACCAGCCTATAATAAAATACAATATATATAAAATAACCGCACAATATTGATGTTCAACACATCACAAACGACCGACACGCTCGCATACGCATCACTTATACTAAAATACAACATATATATACGTATAGGCCCATAATAATTTACAGAAAGCGACACACAAACCAGCACGCGTTGAATTTACATTTTTTAACTACGAGCCAATTTATAGAAAAAACTATACATCCGACTTATATTAGAAAAAACCCGTAAATCACTTAATAATACAGATTGCAAAAACCCTAATTTAATCAATAAAAATAATTTTCAAAACACCTAATACAATCAGTTAAACAATATAAACTGACACGAACCACTGCTCCATCTCATACTTCAGAGGTTAAATTGATAACCTCATCAACCTATATTTATATAGAATTTGTACCTGGTGATTGATGGATTTGCCCTAATTAATGTAGATTGTACGTTTTAATTTGAGTAGCAACTGATAATCCAGATGATTGAAGATTATTTGGGATGTTGCGTCATTTTTTTATTCATATTTAATGAAAAAGAATAAGTGAATCCCGTTATGTATGATACTCTTTTATCATACTGTGTTTATTAACCTGATACACGATGTCCCTCCTTTTCTAAATAATTACAGTTTTGCCATTTATTTATTTTAAGGTTCATCATCATGTATCTAGCTTGATCCAATGGTCCATAAGTGTACTTACCGTAACCTATTTTAAGTTGTACACCACGATAACGGCCCCTATATATATATATATATATATATATATATATATATATATATATATATATATATATATATATATATATATATATATATATATATATATATAGGAGAGATCAAATAAAAAGACTTTTTTTGTGAGAAAGATAAGAAGGATTTTCATCCATTGATTTAACATCAATGGATGAGATTAAACCATAATCCTAACTAACTAACTAACTAACTAACTAACTAACTATCTAAACATGATTTTTAAAAAGTTTTTAAAAAATTCTGAAAAAATTCCAGTTGACCGGGTATGTTGGTGCAAAAAACTTTTGTAAAAGAAGTTTTTTTAATTTGAAGTTTTTGACGTTTTTAATGCACAAAAGCGAAATTCTGATGCACAAAAACGTTGTCTTTTACGTTTCTTATGTTTTTTGTGCATCAAGAACTCATTTTTTTCCCTAACTTCTTTTGACTTTTTCCTTTAAAATTTGATTCCGCATCAAACAATAACAAATTAAAAATTTTGTGCGTGAAGAAATTTATACACCAAATTTCACCTTTTTGTGCATCGAATTTCGTTTTTTGTGCATTAAAAAATCGTAAAAAACTCAAAATTAAAAAAACTTTCTTCACAACTTTTTTATGCACTAACATATCCGACATTGTGGAATTTTTTCAGAATTTTTTGAAAACTTTTTTATAATCATGTTTAAATAGTTAGTTAGTTAGTTAATTAGAAGTATGGATTGATCTTATCCATTAATTTTAAATTAGTGGCTGAAAATACTTCTTATCCTTCTCACCATAAAAAGTCTTTTTATTTTAACTCTCCCCTATATATATATATATATATATATATATATATATATATATATATATATATATATATATATATATATATATATATATATATATATATATATATATATATATATATATATATATATATATATATATATATATATATATATATATATATATATATATATATATATATATATATATATATATATATATATATATATATATATATATAGGGTAGCGTTATCGTGGTCTGCATTCAACGTTCAATCACCATGGCATTTTTTACTAAAAATGTATCACGATCTTTATTTTCTTAATTCTTCTTTAGTTTTTCAATTTTTATATACCGCATTTGATGTTCGGTCACTATGACATTTTTAACTAAAATGTATCACCTTACTTTCTTAAATCTTCTTTAGTTTCTCATCTTTTTTTTTTCATAAGTCGCATTCAATGTTCAGTCACTATAGTATTTTTTACTAAAAATGTATCACAATCTTTATTTTCATATATCTTTTTTACTTTCTCATTCTTTTCATATCATGCATTCACTGTTCGGTCATTATGGCATTTTTTACTATAAATGCGTCACTATATATGCATCGACATATGTATCGGCAAATTTAGAGTCGCACTATAAACGTGTCACTATATGTGTTAAGAAATTTACTTCGACACTTTCAATGTGTCACCAAAAAAAGAGTATGTCACTAAAAACATATAAAATAACACAGAATATGTTTCACATGAAATTGTACCAGCTTTCTAATTACGCGAAATATGTTTCACCTGAACCATGCATGTATCAACAACGAGATATTTGTAGCAAAGGGCGAATCGTCGACAAAATAAGCCATGTCTTTTATGTCCACCATAAAAAAAAGTAAAAGAAAAGAAAAAATTAAATTTTTTTAAACTTTTGACAAATAAGTAAAATGTTCAATCATATCTTAATATGTCCACATCATAAAAATTGAAACATAACTTTTCGAAAACAAACATCAGAAAGAGTTAAAAATAATAATTGGAACATGCTACTAGTGGGCCAAAATCAAAGTGAGGTGCATTAGCTTTTTTATATAAACATAATCAGACATGTAGATCTAGATAAAAATATTGTTGTGGCAGATTTTTCGAAGGCGTTTGTTGGGAATAAATTAAGGCCAGATCACTTGAGCGCTGACAAGAACAAAACAAGCGTTGACAAGAAGAAAACAAGCGCTGACAGCTCAAGCGTTGAAAAGATAAAGTCAAGCGTTGACACATTGAAGACAAGCACTGATGGAAGATATTATCTACGCGTTTATTGTATTCTAGATTACTTCTAGTAAAGATAGGAACAACAATGTATTTTCTATATTTATCTTTACCTAGAATAGTTGATACGTAGATTATTGTACAAGGCTTCTTATGTCTATAAAAGAAGACCTTTAGGTTAATGTTTGATATAAGTTTTCATTCGTAAACAACTTTCATTGTAAGCAAGTTTGATATTGATAATCAAAGTGAAAGTTTGTTTATATCATTGTGTGTTCTTGTTTAAGTGTTAAATTCCGCATAACACTTAGATTCATAAGCATATACAAAGGTTTCTCTAAGTGTATTTCTTGATCTAATCTCGTATACATAAAGCTAAATCGATCTAAGTTTGGGATCAACAAGTGGTATCAGAGCTTGTTGAGGAACTTTTGATCTTAAAGAACACCAGAACCCTAAAAATCACTAAAACCCTAATTTTCTCAGAAACCCTAACAACATCATGTCTGAAGCAATAACCTCCTCTTCCTCAGCTTTACCAAACATCAAGATTCCCATGCTTGATGCAACCAACTTTGACTTGTGGAAGTTCAACTTTGAACAATATATGGGAATCTACGACTACACACTATGGGAGGTTATTGAATATGGAAACACATTCGATAAAGCCCAAAAGATTCTTAATGTCATTGCTCAAAGAACAGCTGTTGTTGGATGTTCTGAAGAGGATAAGAGAGAAAAACCTGGAGATGGTAGAGCTGTGGCTGCTGATGACATAGCAAAGAGAAGGGTTGACATGAAAGCCTTAAATATTCTGAAAGTCTCTTTGGGACAAGAAAACCAGCATAAATATAGAGGCTATGAATCTGCTAAGGATCTTTGGGCAGCTCTTGAAGTTGCACATGGTGGCAATGCAGACACTAGGGAAGAAAAGAAAAAGCAACTCATGCATGATTATGCTGTCTTCAAAGCTCAACCCAATGAGAAACTGAGTAGTGTGAGAAGCAGATTGCTTGACATTACAAGCAAGTTGTCCTTCATGGGGACACAAGTTGGTGATGTTGACATTAATGCCACCTTTCTTAAAAGTCTTGGTGAGACATGGAAGATTGAGGCAAGATCTATTCTTGCCAACAATACTTACAAGAGCTCCTTGTTTGATGACATCTACAACAAACTAAGGCCGTTGGAAGATGAAACTCTTTTAGAGCATGGAAGCAAGTCTACCACCAGTAACATGGCCTTCTTTTCTCATAGTGAAGGTCAATTCAATCAGAAGGACTCTTACATACATCCAGTTACTGGATCATTATATGTCAGCGCTGGAACAAGTCCTGTCAACGTCTCCTATTCAGACGCTGACACATTTAAGAGTGACTCCCCAAGAGTTAAACCTGCTGGTTTAGATTTAGATACTGTTTGTGCTTACATTGCTTCTTTGCCAAATGGTTCAGTGATTACATATGAGGACCTTGAGCAGATAAGTGATGAGCACTTGGAAGAGATGGACATCAAGTGGAACATGGCTCTTGCTAGTATAAGAGCAAATAGGTGGAACTGAAGGTTTAAAAAGAAGATGACCTTCAATGCTAAAGACACAGCTGGATTTGATAAATCCAAAGTTGAATGCTACAACTGTCATCGTATGGGGCACTTTATGAGGGAATGCAGATCTCTTAGAAGATCTGATGCTGGTAAACCCTCAAGTCAGGTTGTTAAAGCTCAGGATTCCAAAGCCATGGTTGCAGTTCAAGGAATTGATGGTATGGGATGGGATTGGAGCTATCTGGCTAAGAATGTTGAAGAGGATAAAGCTTTGGTTGCTGATATTGAAGAAGAAGAGCATGTTGAATATGCTCTCATGGCACACTCCTCCTCTTTATCTGATAATAAGGTATATGATGATGCTTTTTGTAGCAAAGGTTGTAGGTTAAGTACTGAAAGACTTAACAAAGAGGTGTTAAGATTATTAGAAAATGTGAGTACTGAAAGATGTAAATTGTCTAATTACCAACTAGCTCTTACTGAAACTGAGAAAACCGTTTCTGAATACAAGAAAATGGAATTTGACTTAAAAGATAAAATTAATATCTTAAAACATGAATTGGAGGCTAGTATGGATATTAGAAACATCATGGAAAGGGTTAATGGTGAATTACAGGCTAAGTTAGATGAGGCCATTAAGAATAAAGATAATGTTGGCCTTAAAATTCATTGATTTGATAGAGCCACCCAAACCCTAGGAGACTGTGTAGCTAAACAAAGGGATCCTAAGGACATGACTGGGATTGGGATGAATGATTACTCTTTGGTTCCACCACCAGCTGGTGACTTCTATGGTGTCCAACAAAAGGACCTATCTTGGACTGGTTTGCTAGAGCTCCAAGAGGAGGAATTCATTCCTCCACCAAGAGTTGTCACTCCAGTTGAAGAGTATCAACAAAAACTGACTGACTTGAATGAGTGGAAGAAGGCTAACCCTACTTTATTTGTCAAGGGTGGCTTGCTATGTGAAAGTCCAAATGAGTCAACACCCATTAAGGTTACTAACCCAATCACTGGTAATGCTGTTGACCTAGGCTCAAACACTGTTGGAAGACCTACCATTAAATATGCAGAGATGTATAGGAATACTAGGTCACCCAAGAGCCAAGTTAGCAATCATGGAACAGGCTTCTTCTCTTCTAGACCTAAGGTTGTGTCTAGGAAAGCTTGTTACACGTGTGGTAGCTTTTCACACTTGGCATACAAGTGTGTCAACGCTCCCAAAACCAGCGCTGATAGAAACAACTTCCGCGCTGACAGGAACAAAGTCAACGTTGTTAGGAAGTCAAACGTTGTCAGACCCAAACCTTGTGTACAGCAAAGTCCACAAGTGATTAGACCTGCCCCATTCTTTACTAGAGGGTCTAACACTCATGGACAAAGACCATCTCAAAAGACAAACATCTGGTCAAATAAGCAATGGGTTTCTGTAGCAAACCCTAGGTTCAGCGCTGACAAGGGTAATTTCAGCGTTGACAGGACAAATTCTAACGCTGACAGAAACGTGACCAGACCTAAATATTTGCAACCACAAGGTAAGGGGTCTAAAGCTTCTTCAAGCTTAACATGGAGACCCAAGAAAGATCAAAACCCTAATGATAATGGGATTTCAATGACTTGCAATAGATTTAATTACATTTCAAAAGTCATTACAAAACCTATTGGGGTTAACTGGGTATTTCATCCTAAGAAGGATGAGAATGGGGTTGTTGTGAGAACTAAGTCTGTTCTTATTGAACAACCAGATGAATCTAAGTCTTTTAAGACTTGGGTTCCCAAAGAAAACTAATTTGTTTTCTTTATGTGCAGGGCATTCAAAGACAGGTCAATGATTATGGATATTAGGATAGTGGATGCTCAAGGCACATGACAGGGAAGGAAGACTATCTGACGAACTTCACTCCCATTAAAGATGGTGATCAAGTTTACTTTGGAGGCGGATATGGTACTATCACAGGCAAAGGAACCCTTCTCACCAAGAATCTGCGTTTTGAGAACGTCTTCCTGGTAAAAGAACTTGATTACAACCTGTTTAGTGTATCACAAGTTTGTGATAACAAAAATAAAGTTCTTTTTACTGATACTGAGTGTTTGGTGTTAAGCAAGGATTTTAAGATCCCTGATGAGAAATATATTGAGTATAAAACACCTAGGCATAAGGACATATATAATGTGAATTTGAATGGGATTAAAATGAATAATAATATGTCTTGTTTTTATGCTAAGGCCTCAGTAGATGAGAGTAATTTGTGGCACAGAAGACTAGGGCACATAAATTTTAAAAATATAAATAGGCTTGTGAGACTTGGTTTAGTTGATGGTTTGCCTGAGAAGGCCTTCCACAATGACCACTCTTGTGTTGCATGTCTTAAAGGCAAGCAGCACAAGGTCTCATTCAAGTCCAAACAGGTGCATACTAGTTCTAGACCTCTTCATATGCTTCACATGGACCTCTTTGGTCCAACAAATATAGAAAGTTTGAATGGTAAGTCATATTGCTTTGTCGTCACAAATGACTTTTCTAGGTTTACTTGGACATTCTTTCTAGCTATGAAGAGTGACACAGCTGATGTTCTAATTGATTTTATCACTCAGATTGAGAAGAGGTCTGGCAATGAGGTTAAAATGCTTAGGAGTGATAATGGTGGAGAATTTAGGAATAAGAAGCTAGATGATTTCTGTGCCAGGAAAGGAATTACTAGGCAATTTAGTATTGCTAGAACCCCACAACAAAATGGGGTTGCTGAGAGGAAAAATAGAACCCTAATTGAAGCAGCCAGAACAATGTTGGCTGATGCTCACTTTCCTATAGCCTTTTGGGCTGAGGCTGTTAATACAACTTGCTATGTACAAAATAGAGCATTAGTTAACAAAATTCAGAACAAGACACCTTATGAGTTACTTTGGGGTAGAAAACCTAATATTGGTTTTCTCAGACCTTTTGGTTGTCATGTAGTAGTTTTGGACACTAGTGATGCCTTAGGGAAATTTAGTGCCAAAGGTGATGAGGGTTACTTCATGGGGTATTCAGTGCAGAGCAAGGGATATAGGGTTTATCTTAAAGAGGACAAACGTATAGTTGAAAGAGTACATGTTAGGTTTTTAGAGAATAAACCTAGTGATCCTGAAAGTGGTCCTAATTGGTTGTTTGACTTGGAACCTTTATCTAGAACTTTAAATTATATGCCTGTCACTAATCCAGACATTGTGAAGGTAACTTCAAATGTTATGGAGGAACAAGTTGTTGATGTTTCAGGTACACAGGTTTATGAAAAGGTTGGATCACAAGCAGAAAAGACATCTCCTATCCTAGAATATGTTACCATTCCCATTTGGACAGATGCTTTTGCTGCTGCTGCTGCTGGACAAGATAATGGTGGTTTCCAAGTACCACCAGATACGAACATGCATGCTCCTTCAGGCGCTGAAAAAGGCAAATCTAGCGCTAACAAGACCAATTCAGACGTTGATGGTTCAGACGTTGACAACCACACTTCAAGCGTTGTTAGCCCAAGCGCTGACAAACAAGGTTCAGGCGTTGACAACAATTCTGCCCATCTTTTCTCTTCCAATTTTGAACAAGGTGAACCTTCCAATATATATGAAGAGGTTCATCCTCATGTTGATGTAAGAGAGTCTGATGAAGAAGATATTAGCAACATGGAGCATGAGGTTGAGGACACCAAACTTTTTGAAGGAGGAGTTCTCAATTCCACAATGAAGAATCACCCCCCTTCCCAGATCATTGGTGATGTTATGACTCGAGTTCAGACTAGAAGATCTCATCAAGGTCTTGGTGGGTTTATTGCTAATATACACAAGAAGGTTGATACCCCTCTTGTGCAAGCATGTTTGTTTGCATGTTTTCTGTCACAAGAGGAACCCAAGAAAATAATCGATGCTCTCAAAGAACCAAGTTGGGTGGAAGCAATGCAGGATGAGCTTCACCAATTTGCAATTCAGGATGTTTGGGAGCTGGTTGATTGTCCCAGATATGTCAGACCTATAGGGACAAGATGGGTTCTCAGGAACAAAAGAGATGAAAGAGGCATTGTGGTCAGAAACAAGGCAAGGTTAGTGGCTCAAGGTTATACACAAGAGGAGGGGATAGACTATGAGGAAGTCTTTTCACCAGTTGCAAGGATTGAAGCTATTAGGATTTTTCTAGCCTATGCATCCTGCATGGGCTTCACAGTCTATCAAATGGATGTCAAGAGTGCTTTCCTTTATGGCACTATTGTTGAGGAAGTATATGTAATGCAACCTCCTGGTTTTGAGGATCCAGAACATCCAGATAAAGTGTATAGAGTCAAAAAGGCTATGTATGGCCTTCATCAAGCCCCAAGAGCATGGTATGGTACTTTGTATACCTATTTGGTGGACAATGGTTTCAAGAGGGGCACCATAGACCAGACACTATTTACCAAGAAGAAAGGCAAGGATGTGTTGCTTGTCCAGGTCTATGTTGATGATATCATTTTTGGGTCTACTGATCCAAAGATGAGTGAGGATTTCTCCAAGCTTATGACAGACAAATTCAAGATGAGTGCTATGGGGGAGATGAACTTCTTTCTAGGTTTACAAGTTCAGCAGAGAGAAGATGGTATCTTCATCTCCCAAGAAAAATATGTTGCTGAGATCTTGAAGAAGTTTGGCTTTTCTCCACATGAAAAGAGGGCTACTACTCCTATGGATAGAGAACACCCTTGGGGAAAGATTGGAGATGGGAAAGATGTTGATGTCAGGTACTATAGATCCATGATTGGATCCTTGATGTATCTTACTGCCTCCAGACCTGACATCATGTTTGCTGTGTGTGCTTGTGCACGCCATCAAGTGACTCCCAAAGAATGTCACCTTTATGTTGTGAAGAGGATCTTTAGGTACCTAAGATGCTATCCTGGTCTTGGTTTGTGGTACCCAAAGGATTCACCATTGGAGCTGATTGCATATTCAGATAGTGATTATGGAGGTGATAAATTTGATAGGAAATCCACAACTGGTGGATGTCAGTTTCTTGGGAGCAGGTTGATATCTTGGCAATGCAAGAAACAAACAGTGGTGGCTAATTCTACAACTGAAGCTGAGTATGTGGCTGCAGCTGCTTGTTGTGGCCAAGTGTTGTGGATTCAGAACCAGCTGTTGGACTATGGGTATAATTTCATGCATACTAAGATATTTGTTGACAATAATAGTACTTTATGCATCATTAAGAATCCTGTACATCATTCTAAAACTAAACACATAGAAATTAGACACCATTTTATAAGAGATTGCTTTGAGAAAGGTTTAATACAACCAGATAGGGTTGACACTGAGGAGAATGTGTCAGATTTATTAACTAAACCTTTTGATGCTGGGAGATTTCAATACTTGGTAAAAAGTATTGGAATGGTCAATCTCACATAATATGTGTTTTGGAATCTTTTTGTAAAATTATATACAGGATGATGCATTATTATTGGTCTTATTGATGATTTAGATTTTCCACTATATTTTTCTAACACTGACAAAGGTTGCTTGAACGCTGATAAGTGTTTTTGCAACGTTGTCAGCAATATAATTGTCTAACGCTGACAAAGCTTCCCTCAACGCTGTCATGTTTTATCGGGGCGTTGTCAGCAACAATGTTAGTTTTGTGGTTTTCAATCTAAATGTGCAGATGGTGTTAGCAGTATACCATTGGATACAGAGTTGCTTATGGATCAATGGAGAGGCATTTGGACAAGTTTTTATTTATGGATGATGGTTGGAATGTTTCATTCCTATCTTGACATAAATTTTTATGTTCATGCATGATTTTAGAAAACTTTTGTATCATAGTTTAAGGGGAGGTTTTAGGAACCTTTAGGATGTTTGGGTATCCATATGATACTCTTATCACAATTCTAGATTGTGTCCACAGGTGAGTATGAGTTAGTTTTACTAAATCATGAGGCACTGTAGCATGCAAAGTTGATATACTATGCATGCTGCCAAGACATTTTTGGCCTAGAATTGGTTGTGGTCTGTTGGGAGACTTGGGAATAATTTTGTTATGGGATTTACCTGGGAGTAACAAGGAATTTTATAAGGTAACTTGGTTCTTAAGAGTTTTGGTTTGCAAGGGACACTAGAGGACTGTTATGTCTATCTTGCTTAAGCAAGTGTGCATAACTGGACAGTGCTTACCGCCCTATAATAATTATCAGCATTTGGTTATCTTCTCTAGGATAAATTACTTGTTAAGGTCATTTTTCTTTTTTAAAACATTTTTATTTTTGGACGCTGACAAGAATTTTCCAAGCGTTGTTGTGACCAAATTGGACGCTGACATGGCTATAGGCAAACGTTGACAAGATTATAGCCGTTGGGAGTTGATAGGTTATTTTTGACCGTTGACACTCAATGGGACCTACCCAGTTGTTACTTTTTGACATTTTTTTTAGGCTGTAATTTTGGGAGTTGTTACTTTTCATTTAATGCATGAGATAACTTATAACTTTTTCAATATTTTCATGATTTATTTTTGAAAATACTTGCCTATTTTTGGGCCTATCACATGCATTTTCTTCTCCTATAAATTTGGCTCCTATTTTTTTAAACAGGGTATCTATAATTCTTATCAACTAACAATTTTCTCTTATCAACTTCATCTTCTTCACTTAAATTTAACAGCTTTCATCAATGGCACCAAAGTTTAGACCATCAGAATTGGAATTGGGGTTCAGATCTCAACACAACATGATTGCATATCTTGAAGCTGATGATACTCTGTTTCCCCAATACACACAAATGGTGGCGTATTTGAACGCATCCCCATTAAGGTATGCTCTTTCTCATGCACCACTCATTCCAGTCACACATATTAAGCAGTTTTGGAACACTGTCAGTTCCTCAACAGTTAACAGAGTGACCACATTGACTTCTATTGTTCATGGGAGACCTTGGGTGGTTACTGAGGCTTTGGTACGCCAAGCCTTGCATCTTGATGATGCTGATGGTATAGCCACTCTTCCCATTAATGAAATAGAACAAGGGCTTAGGGCTTTAGGATATCCTTTTCCTGATGAAGGTACTCTAAACAAGTATCATAAGCAGGAATTTCCCCCAGCCTGGAAGTACCTCATACATGTCCTCCTTCAATGTTTGAGTCCCAAATGTACTGCACACAATGAGATCAATAGATCAATTGCCAGTGCTATTGTGTGCATTGCAACAGGGCAAAAATTTAATTCTAAAATGATTTTTGAGGGTGATGAGACTGCTTTTATACATAGTCTCATCGTCCAAATCGGGCTTAAAATGCATTAAATATCATCAAATACCCAAATATATGCTTGTGTTTGTTGCTTGTGTATTTTAGGTACGGATATTGAGAAAATGACAAAAGATCACAAGAATCATGCAAAAACGAACACGGGAAACGAAGCCGCACGATGAACCAAGCCCTAATGAAGAATTTTCCAAAGAAAACCCTTGAAGATTTGAAGAATTATGAAGATTGGTCCTCCAAGTTTGAAGAATTGACACTTTATACCCTTGTATCTTCATAATTACAAGTTTGGTCCCTAAAGTTTGTCAAAATTACAAAAAGGACCCTTAACTTTGAAGAATTGGCAAATTTAGTCCCTCAACAAAACTAAATTGTCAATAATGGTCCTCCAAGAAGTCAACAAACAAGTCAAAGCCTTAAAATATGAAGACATGTCAAGAACAGTCCTTGAAGAATGAAGAAATTGCATGTTTAGTCCTTGTTTCAAGTTTGGAAGTATTTGTGCCAAAAATGACAACTGCCCAAAAGTTGTCATGTGTTATTTAGGCGTTGATAGCCATTTAAAACAACTTGAACAAAGAATGAAACATGAGGGGTCATTCCTGCCAGACAAATAAACTCTCACCCTCCACTCATAACACGCCACATCACCCACTTCCACCCCACACCCAATCAAAACGTCCCTCCTCACCACGTCACCTCTCCACTCAATCAAACTGATTTAATTAATCAGTTTAATTTTCCCACCCAAACACATATTTAAAAACTCATTAAACCCAAACCAGATTAAACTCACCTTAATCCACCCTTAAACCCTAATAATCCCCAGGATGAACTATGATTAAAACAAAGGGTTTTTGGGTAATACTTTCCAGATCCTTGATTAATCATCACTTAAACCCAATCCCACCCTTAAACCCCCATCACCATCACCTCACATGTTTCCACCACCCTCCCCTGCCCCACTATTCACTCCCAAACAAAAAGATGACATCAAACCAATGACTCACAGCATTTTCGTGCTCCCAAAGGCAAAATGGACGACCAAGATCCTCTTTTCACTGCTGGCATCTCACAAAAGTCCAAAGATCTTCACATGGCATATTTTTGACTGAAAATTCAAAATCGTCCAAGGGCAAGTTGGGAAGTTCAAGTCATTACGGTTTTAGCTTCTTATCAGTTCTAGAATCATTTGTAAGCCTCTATATAAAGGCCTTATAGGACATAGTAGAGAGTTGTTCTTGTTTTCCTGTTTTCACAACCTTGTAAATCTTTTTGTTCTGAATGAGAAACTAAGTTAACAGTTGATGATGAAAACAAGTTCCATATTACATTTCAGTTGATTTAAGTTATAATTGTTTGAGTTTGTTTAATTTTCAGCAAAGGTTTTCAAGTTTCCAAGTTTCTGTTTTCTTTTCAAGTTTTTTCTCAAATCTTAAATTTCATTAAAAACCTGATAAAATGGTGATTAAGTGTGTTGGTGTGATGGTGTTTGAGCTTGTGTATGTCCAAGACACCATGGCTTGTTCTGGTGTAGTGGGTACCCAAGCTTAAATAAGCCATTTGTTTGGTCATATTTTTTTTAGCTTATCATAATCTTACCCATAAGCTAAGGTTTCCTTCTAGCTTAATCTATAAGCTAGGGGCAAGCTCTTAAGCTTTTACACAGCTTTGTTCCCTTTTCTCTTAGCAGATTCAAAGAGGAACCAATTTCATCCATTTTTGTTAAGCAAAACTTCATCAGAATCTCAACAAAGTTCAGCACAAGCCCGGGCTTGTTTGGAGGTGACTATTCAGTCACTGTTGGGCCTGGATGTAGGCCCAACAAGGTAGCATCCTTGTTCTCTTTTTCATTTTTCAAAATATTCAGTTTTATTTGATTTTGCTTGAAATTTGCTAAAAAGTTGTTAAGTATATGTTTAAATGCTTAAAACTGCTTATATAGGAATTGTATGCATGTTTAGATAGCTTAGGTTTGATTTGATTGAGTTTTGTTAAGAGTTGCTTTGAAAATTTTGATTTCAGTCAATTTAAAGGGGTGTTTGGATTTGCATATTTATCTGATCTTCTTTGGAAATTTGTGTGTTAAATCTTGTTATAATCACTCATTTACTTGTCATTAGGTTATAGGTTGGTTTATTTTTCAGTTTGAGTAGGTTTTAAATACATTTGTGTGCTTAAACTTTGGAAACATAGCATTAATCAGAAACACTTCCTATTGTGCCTGCTTTTGTATGATTTTGATCTTCAATCTTGTAATCTGTTAGGAGATAGGTCTAAGAAGAGTTTGTGATTGCTTGAATGCTATTTGGTTGGCTTATATGCAAGATTGGCCTTGTTGAAATTCGTTTTTAAGCACTTTGAATCAGCTTAAACACCCCAGACTTGTGCTAGTTATATCAGAAACATTTTTGTGCTAATTGAGTTTGATTGTTGCTTGTGCTTGTGTATTTTTGAGTTTCCTTTGACTCCTTATACTGAACAGAGTATAAGGGTGCCATATTGTCCATCAAATCACCACCAAAATCAAGAATCAAGGCCTCTTGGTTCAATTTTCACAAGTGAAGAAAGCACCATTTGTTCATCAGAAACACACTTGTATCTGGGCACGTTTTTGCTTTCCTAAGCTTTAATCTTGTTTAATTTGGGTTTGTGTTTGTGTTTTTATGATCTAAGAAGTATAAAGTTTAACTTTTAAAAGTTTAAAAAGAAAAAAAAATACCAAAAAGGACGTGGCCAGGACTCGAACCTGCGCCACTCCTCCCACAACCAAACGTGTTAACCATTGCGCCCTAGGGACTTTGACTGATAAGTCTCATTTCATTACTTACTTAAGGTGTGCTTGTTTGGTAGCTTATTTAGTTAGCAGCTTATAAATAAGCTATTTCTAGCTTATTTTCTTTAGTTATTGACCAATTAGTATTTTTCTTAGGATTGTATTAGGTTTTAAGACTTTTCTGTTTAAAAAGATTATTTTTCACGTCTTTAATTTATTTTCTAGGATTATTTTTAGTTTAAATTTTAAAAAGTCATTAAAAGATAGAAAAAGGTAATTTAAAAATCTGGAAAAATAGTTTTTAGGTTTTGAATTATATTTTTGAGGTTTTCAGCTAATTAAGTTTTCAATTTAGCTTATTTTTGATTTTATAGGATTTTAGGGTTTTTAGCTAACTTTAAAATTTAATATAAAGTTATTAAATAGGTTTCAGAAAATTTGGATTGCATTTTTGTTTTATTTACATTATTCTAGATTTTTGGTAATTTTTTAGATTTTTTTTATAAACTTTGAATTTTTTTTTGAATATTTGAATATTATTTTATTATTAAAAATTGAAGTTTTATTTTTTTAGTTTTTATATTTTTCCTAGGTTAAGGACACTTAATTAGGAGTTTTGTCACTTTCCAAAATTTTTTAGGACTTTTCAATTAATTTCTAGAATTAATTTAATATTTAATTCATTTTAATAGTTTTTAAGTGTTTAAAAATAGTTAAATTTGGTTTTAAAATTTTTAAAAATAGTTTTTAGCTTAATTAGGACATTTTTGAGGTTTACAAACTATTAGATCTTGTTTTGGGCTTTTTAATAATTAATTGTGATTTTTAGGGCTTTAATTAGCATTAAAAAGTAATTATTGAATTAATTAAAAGGTTTTAGCAAGTTTGGATTTTTTGTGAACTCTTAGAATATTATTGGGGATTTTTAGTAATTTTTAGGAATTTTTTAGGTTAAAATTTTAATTTTTGTACTATTTACGGTTTTGCGTGATCGCCTTTTTCGTCTTAGTTTAATCCGTCTTCGTAACCGTCAATTCTTTCTTTCTCATTTCTTTTCTTTTCTTCTTAATAAAATCATCAATCAAAATCAATTCATTACACAACACACTAGCCTCCTCGAGAACGAACTCACGTAGGGTCATTTACACACGGTTTTCCTAAATCGTCGTGCACGCTTGCCCTATTTTTACGCTCTTTTTCCTAAAAGACGTAATCTTACAACTATCAAGGGCATGTGTAAAAACAAGGGGAACAAAATGACTTTAGCTTATCCCCGTTTTCTACAAATGGTTTTTGATGTCCAAGGTTACTGCTCAAGGGATCACAATGATTTTTATAAGATCCCTGAGCAAAAGAAAGCTATTTTTATGAAGATGAACTCACCACCCCATCGTGACCTACCTTTAACCCAACCTATGCTTGCTGTTATTGCAGCATCACAACCCCAACCAGACCCCCAACCACAAATTGACCCCCAACCACAACTTGAACCAATCCCTGAACCTTTACCTTCACCTGAACATATGCAAATTGACTCAGAATCCTTCAACGCTGACACACTCAATGTTGGCGTTGATGTGCCTATTTCCAACGCTGACACACAACCTTCACAAACCCAAACACCCCTTAACCAACCCACATCCACCCATTCTTCCACACCATCTTCCACACCCCCTGAATATAGGTTGATGAAACGCCAAAGGACTACTGGAGTGTTCTCCTCTGGTGGTCCTAGCCATGTAGCAGAGAGAACCACCAACACAAGTGTGGCTGGTGACCTGGATGAGGCTGGGACTATTGGTTCTGGCTTAGATGCTGGCCAAGGCAGTCCCACCATCATTAAGTCCTCATCCTTGCCCAATGAATCTGACTTGGGAGGTCAAATCCCCATTTTAGAAGAGGGCAGACTGGAACCAATGACTCTTATGGAATTGACGGCAGTCTGCATAAGCTTGCAAAAGCAAAATGCAGACTTAGTACAAGTTGTCAGCTCCCAAGGCCTTGAACTCAAGCAATTGAGGGAGAGGATTGTTGTTTTGGAAAGTGATCGTGCTAGAAGGGGTATGGAGGAATCTTCCAAAGGGGAGGAAGATCCAATAAATCTGAGTGATAAGGGCAGCCATGATGGTCAATCAATGGATGTTGCTGAGGCCCTTACAACTTTGAAGAAACAAACAGGTTTTGATACGTCCTTAGTCTCTCCTACCAACTTAAATTTATCATTTACAACTATGTTGAGAGAGGTTACACAAGGCGCTGAGGGAAGATATTTGGGCGTTGACAAGGAAGATTTGGACGCTGACAGAAATATTTTGGGCGCTGATAGGACAAAATTGGGTGTTGACAGACCTGCACATGAAGGTGATGTATCCCAGTCATCATCTATCATCAAGGAGGTTTCTACTCAGGTATCACCATCTACCTTACCAACCATTGCACCATCAGATAAGGGTAAGGGTATTTTGGTAGAAGAGAGTGTTCCAAAGGATGCAGCTCAAGTTGAGTTTGATAGAAGATTAGCTGCACAAATCATGGAACAAGATAAAAAGGAGTCACCATTTGTTGTGACTTCAGAAGAAGGAAGTGATGGATCTAGCTCAGACTCAAGTGTGATGATTATAGAACCAGAAAGGCTTGAGTATGGTGATGAGTTGGCTGAGGAGAAGCTGAGAGAATTGAAATTGCAGGTTGACTTTGACATGCCAGAGGTGGTTCAAATGTACAATGCTTGGGAAGAAAGATGCATGGAGAATCCAGACTTGACCATTTCAGATCAAATATGGGGATTGGAGATTCTTCTTAGGGTTCAGAAAGATTGCCAGGTAATTTTGAAACACAAGGCAAGTAATATTCTATCATAGTTGAAAAGGGATAGAAGGGAGCTATATTTTATGTTGCTCAGATGTCATGGAGTTGGATGGACTTATCAGAAGTTGAGGGCTTTGACATTTAATGAGTTGGAAAGTAGGGCTTATCCCATTTGGGTGAGAGTGCAGGAAGCAAACACTCTCAGACTTCTTTCAGATGAAAGAAAGGAGGAACTTGCAGAAGAAATAGAACTCAAGAAAGCTATGTTTGTTCCCAGACCAGTGAAGAAGGGAATTTCATTTGAGTTTCCAAAAGATATGGATCCACTATATCCAAGTGAAGCTGCCATCAGAAAGAGCCTCAAGCTCTCACCTTTAGAAGCTTCAGATATGGTGCAAGTGTTACCATTAGATTCCAGGAACCCAATTGTGAGCTATGAAGAAGATGAATGTGGGTTTTGGAAGATTGGCAGATATGGCAAAGAGGTACACACTTTTACCACTCTCATATCTTTGTTTGCAAGTTGTGATAGAGAAGACTTGGTGGACCTTTGGAGGTTACTAGAGACCAAGTATGAGGCTGAAGAACCAACTTCAGCTAATGGAATAAAACTTTGGACCACATTCAAAAGAATGTGTGGACCAAAAGAAGAGGATCCTACAATTTGGAAGGATCTTGAAGATGACCTCAGTGGTCTTCAATGGAGGTTATATTCAGCTGCTGGTGTTTACCATTTGAGTTCTACAAAGTTTGCTGAGTATCTACTTGTGGATGGTCAGTATTTCATATCCAAAGTTATTTTGGAGAAGATGAAGGACACTCAGCTGGAAATAGATTATTCAAGTGACGTGGCAAAAGATTTGATCAGATTTATTCATTACCAATATGAGAAGGTTTGTAAGATTCCTCCTAGTCCTTAATGCTTATTCAGAAACTTGATCATAAGAGTGGATATCAAGTTTAGGGGAGGATTGTTGGGAATAAATTAAGGCCAGATCACTTGAGCGCTGACAAGAACAAAACAAGCGTTGACAAGAACAAAACAAGCGCTGACAACTCAAGTGTTGACAAGATAAAGTCAAGCGTTGACACATTGAAGACAAGCACTGATGGAAGATATTATCTACGCGTTTATTGTATTCTAGATTACTTCTAGTAAAGATAGGAACAACAATGTATTTTCTATATTTATCTTTACCTAGAATAGTTGATACGTAGATTATTGTACAAGGCTTCTTATGTCTATAAAAGAAGACCTTTAGGTTAATGTTTGATATAAGTTTTCATTCGTAAACAACTTTCATTGTAAGCAAGTTTGATATTGATAATCAAAGTGAAAGTTTGTTTATATCATTGTGTGCTCTTGTTTAAGTGTTAAATTCCGCATAACACTTAGATTCATAAGCATATACAAAGGTTTCTCTAAGTGTATTACTTGATCTAATCTCGTATACATAAAGCTAAATCGATCTAAGTTTGGAATCAACAGCGTTGATGGAGTGTGGGTCAAAGTGGAACTCAATATGGGATCTAGGTGAAACACGACAGAATAATGGAAACTTTGATTTCTAGTTTCTAAACACAATGGAACCATGAAGGTTTCATATTAGAAAGTCGTCGCAAAAGATACTAGACGAAATGTCGGACATGGCGAAAAATTGTCAGAAAGGTAGACACGGGTGTTTAGGCTGTCATTTTGATAGGTTTTTTTTTATGTTTTTGCTTTGTGTTTTATTTTTATTCTTTTTAATAAATAGACAATATGAAATGAAAATAGATGGGTGAGAGAAGATAAGAAAATATGCACTCTACAGATTTGGTTGTTTTATGATGGAGAAATAAGATACGTTTTTAACAATTAATTTTTTAGAGAAATGTGGAAGGAGTAATATTAATTTGATACCCTCAACTATGTAAAACAGATTATGCATTTCTTTTAATAATATAGGACACGTGGCTCATCACTATTGGTACCTATTATAATGCATTTTAAGCTGTAACGCACTTGAACGCAAATCTATATATATATATATATATATATATATATATATATATATCTATATATATATATATATATATATATATATATATATATATATATATATATATATATATATATATATATATATATATATATATATATATATATATATATATATATATATATATATATATATATATATATATATATATATATATATATATATATATATATATATATATATATATATATATATATACATACTAGTGGCAAAACGCGTCCGATGGACGGTTATGACTTATGATTGTCGTTTTACTTTTTTTTATTTGGTAAATATTTATTTGTAATGTTCGATTGACAGGTATGACTTTTGATTGGTTTTTATTTGGTAAATATTTGTTTTTAGTTTAGTTCTTTTAATGCATTATCAGCGTGATGACTTGTGTTTGTTGTTTATGTTTTTTTAATGAAATTATTTTTTGTAAGTATTATGTTTGTGCAAATGTTTGCTTTTGGTTGAAACGCGAAATAAAACTTATTTGTACACAACATCAGTAGTTATATTTTTTGTATTTACCATCTCTTTGACAGCATAAAATCTTTAAACCCTTCCTGCACTTGATGTTTGAGAGAGTGACATACAGTTAAGAGAGAAAACCCGCCTCTGAACAAACAACTCATCTTTAAAAATATTTGACATTGTTAATGAAAGAACATGAAATCGATCGTAAATATATTATGATCTCTCTTTTAACATTACAATGATGCTCATTTGTTCAAAGATAAAAGAATTAAGAGTAATGTTTTACAATAAATATATAGCTATGAAGATAAATAGCTTTTAATAAAATCCTTATCATCGACACTTGATTAAAGATAAAAATTAAGTATATAAACAAAGCAATTTTAAACTGATAAAATGGTCATATAATTATCTTAGTTGACATATCAAATATTATAAATATATAAAAATGTAAATCACAACAATCATTAGTTACATTTTTTTATTAAATACTTATTTTTCAAGAACCAACCAACTTAAATTAACTTGAATTATATTGTTGGTCCAACCATGATTAATATATAACAAATTTAAGTTTATTTGAACACCAAACTTTAATTGGATACCAAAAGAATAAGCTCCATCCTTCATATTCATCTTGATTCAATGGATAAGATTAAACCCAAAAACTATTTTCTTTCTTTTTTTCCAACACTAATATCTTTTAAACCGTTAATCGTTATGCGAAAATAAAAATACTATCACGATGGGCATTTAATTATCTTTCTATAGATATGTTATATGATATACTTTCGACAAAATATCTTTTTAGTTTCTTTCACGTTTTTTCTTTGTCGAAAACTATCATATATGAACTAATATCATATAATATCATATATGATGTAGCGCTAGTATCATATATGATATAACTTATCATATATGATATAAACCAATATCATATATGATTCAATAATAATTTCTAACCTAGCACTAATATCATATATGATAAAACACTATTATCATATATGATATTTCACGCAATTTTCAAAAACGAAAAAAAAAACAAAATTTTGTTTTCTTCAAAAGTATATCATAATACATATCGTTAGAAAGATAATTAAATACTCGTCACGAGGGTATATTTTTTTCGTTTAACACTTAACGGTTTAGGAGATATTTAAATTATAACAATAAATGTAATAATTAAATACTTTTAATTTTATCAATTATATAGTGTGAAGATGGATGATGGAGATGGTTCCCTTTATATATAAAATAAATATTATATACAAAATAACTCTCTTATATATAATAACAAAAGTAATAAAGAAAATAAAACACTTATTAAAATTTTTACCTTATTTCATTAGGTGTACATCAGCATCGGACAATTTTGAAACCCGTTTGTGTCAATCGTAAATTTTCAAATCTTTAGTAAAGTTATTAAAAGGTTCTTACAGTTAGTTTCAAGATATCTTTTGTAAGTATGCTTTTGGTTTTCGCCCTTTAATGTATAAAAGGTTGATTATATTTTGATTAAATTGATGGTTCCTTAATAAATACAAATATTAAAATGATACCTTTAATTGATCTAAGATTGTTTTAGTATGCCTGGTGCCAATATATGTTATTATATGTTATGTGTTTTTTTATAATAACATTATTCATTAAAAACACATTATCGATATCTTATTTGGCATGTTGATTGTTGATGTACCAATCGAAAATCAAACATACAAAATAAGCTAAATCAAACGGATGAAAACCAAACCGATCATTTTCTTTTCCATTTTCGGTTTTTTATATTTATGTTAGATTAGTTCGGTTTGGTTTTCGGGTTAAAAACATGAAAAATATGTCTAAACTTTATATTTGGTTCGATTTTTCTCCGTTTGATTCCGTTTCAGTTCGGTTACATCAGATTCGGTTTTAGTTCGTGATTTTTTTAAATCATTTCTTGATTCGGTTCGATTTTTCTGTTCAGTTTGGTTTTAAACCGATGTTCGGCCCTATGTTGACGAACGATAACCTATTTGATAATATATATCAATTTCATTATTCAAGTATCAATAATAAATGATCACATTTGTGGGATTAAGCTACTTAACTTGTTAATGACTAAATATGTAATTCTTAGTTACATATTACATATACAATATACTACCTGTTATACAAACTCTCAAACCAATATCAATATTCCTGTTTGATCAAGTCAACGTTTAAGATGATCATTGTATAATGCTTCCCTAATGCTAGACTAACTTAACACTACTATATGATAAGCAATAACACCTTTAGCAGACTCTAATCTTCTCACGGAAAAATTAAAAATTTCTTTGATACCCACTCAATCTTAAAAGGCACCTCCGTTATCTTGCTTGACCACATCTATTACAGCCTCGAAAGATATATTTCAGTCTAGAAGAAACTACCATCGTAATATATCAATGAAAATACATCATATAATTCATGTACCCATATATACCAACAAACGTTGTAAATTCCAAATGTTGAGATCAAACATTGAAGACTCCTTTTATATCAGTAATGTGCATGTCTAATGTGTTACTTTAGTTTGAAATACTCATTGTAGACTAAATTAGTGGTCACATTAGTAAGGATCAGATTTATAAATACGGTTGTAGTACCCCTTATGTCTGCAATGACACTTTAGCCATAATACCGATGTGGGTAGACTGTGCATAGTACGGTTGCAGTACCCCTTATGTCTGCAATGACACTTTAGCCATAATACCGATGTGGGTAGACTGTGCATAGTAAACAGAGAATCATCATAGCCTATAAAGAAAAAAGGGTAAGTATCTTTTGCACAAAGAATCCATCACAAATACCATGACACCTTTTCGCCTCTTACGACATAAGATTTATAGCGTAAAATGAATTCACTAACACACCCTCAAATCCTAGCCACTTATGTTCTCACGCTTAACCACATTATCACCTGAAAGAGACACTTAAACACGTCAACAATAATGTTGGTGAGAGTCATAGGTTTAGACTCTAACGCCAAAACATATTACATTAGCTGTGAATAAACATCATTTAAAATCATACAAACATTTGGATGGTGTGATACTAACATGCACTAACAAATCAATACTTAGCGCTTATTCAATCCAACCTATGCTCCAAGCCTTTCCTATCTTCCTTCCATCCATGGTGTATTAGGTGCCCATACGCCTAATAACCAAACCAAAAGACCCAATCTTGATCCCAAGGCCCTGCCTTGTCACCCTTGTATCAAGTATACTTAAATAAATTAAGTAATCCACATAGTGGTTATGTGCATAAGTAAAACACATAATGTCCAAGTCAACCTACTTAAAACATTCACAACAAATCATTTATAAAAACAAGTAAGTGTCTCTTCTATCCCATCTGGAAGTAAATCATTCAAGAAATTTGGGACTATGAAACTCACCTGATTGAGCTTCTCCAAATATCCACGCACTAGCAAAAAGCTAAACACACAAACACATACAATCAAGACATGAACCAAATGCTAAAATGTCTCATCAATTTATGATGGATTTGTAACCCTCACCCTCATTTTAATCCCATTTATATGCTATAAGCATCCTATTACACCCCTCTATAAAGCCGCTAACTTAGTTAAGTTCATAACCTATCCTGTTAACATTTTACCCAAAACAGTCTTGATTTTTATACCCCAAACTATTAGCTAAACGCCCACCTAACCAAACCCATACTTTTTGTAAAAGAAACCCTATTCCCTTACATGTGTTGGCTAACTCTCACCATTTTCCCCAACCTTACAACTACCGCTAAGACCAGGATATATATATATATATCTTTACATTATATATAACAGGAGGGAAATGCCACATAAGCATGTCACTAATCCACCTTATCACTATTTTTTAGTAAAATCCGTTTTTAATTTTTTCATAACATTTAGGATTATTTTTATAAAATGATATTTGCAAGAATCGAACTTGAGTCTTGCAGCTAATAGGAAGTGGCTCAACCATTGGACCAGACCAATATTGTTATGTCATAACTACAAAATCAAATTCATAAACACTCAGAAACCTTAAAACTACAACCGTTGAATATCATTACCCAATGTTAAAACCCTATTCATAACAAAGATCCTAACTGAAAACCCTAATGTGGCACTTGCGATGATGCAATCAATGGCGGTTTGATCACCCCTATTCTCTAGAAAGTGTTAAATAATGATTTGTATGTTTAATCTCATCTTTATCTTTTTTTTTTCCTTTTTACTGCTAATATGGTTTTATAGCATTCACATGTCGTCGAATCACTCTTGCTAGAATCCCATTAGCTCCGTTCTTCACGCACTGAAACTGACAGTAATCACAATCATGTTGCGATGAGTTTTTATAGACCATTGTAATTTGACTTTATTGTGTTTTGTAGACCAGGTATAAGTTTTTATTGTGTTTATGGACATGGATAAGGATAAGAAAATGTCTACTGAACTAAGGCCTGGATTATAGGGATCTCAATCGCCTTTACACGACATGGACTCAAATAATTTAGACGAGAAACAGTGATTTTGAAAAATTTTAAAGTAGTAAAGTTTTGTAAATCAAACCTTTAAAACCGCAAGGATTTTTTTTCCAGCCCACATAGTTAATAGATCATTTTCATTGCAGGTGGAAGTTAGAATAAATTATTGAAAAGATTCAAGAAATAAATAGCTATAAAATCTTGCTGAAAATAAAGTAGGCGTGGCTAATATTTATTACACATCGTGTACCCGCTATTCTTCGGCCCATGGTATCGAAGCTTTCAGACTTTCTTCTGGTGAGTCGCTCTCAAAGAAGCTTGAGGAGCTTGTGAAGATTTTGGAGCAGTGTGCAGCTAAACAAATCCATATGGTGGCTATAAATCTTGACTTTGTGATGAAGAAACCTCGACCAGCAGTAGCAAATCCTAATTTTGGAGAACTTTGCTAACAAATAAGATTTTGGTTGTTACTTTGAAGTAGAACTTACTTGCTTAATTTATGTGATTATGCGACTGTTCTTTTCTAAAAATTATAAAGTTCCTGATTGTGGTAAATTACGTCCTTTAGGAAAAGGAGCGTAAAAGCGGTAAGTATTAAGTAAACGTTTAGGAAAACGTAAACACTAATGACCCAAAGGTGAAAGTTCGTTTCCCAAGGAGGTATATGTGTGTGAAAAACTTGTAAATGATTTGAGATTAATAATTGGTTTAGAAGGGGACGAGAAAAGAAGATGACGAAGACGTGAAATTAATACTACGACGACAAAACGTAAAACCGTAAAAACTACAAAAATAAAAATTAATTCTAAAAATTACCAAAAATTTACCAAAAATCAAAATAAATAAACTAAGAGTTTACCAATGATCAAAACTTTTTCAAACCTTTTAAATAATTAAATATTCAATTTTTAAATGCTACTTAAAGCTCTAAAAACCAAATAAATTATCAAAAAGCCCAAATAAAGATTTTTTAATTGGTAAACCTCTAAAATGACCTAAAAAGATTAAAAACTATTTTTAGAAATTTTTAAACTAAGAAAAACTATTTAAAATGATTTAAAAACTATTAAAACTTAAAATATTTATAAAAATTAATCTAAAAGAGATAAAATTATTCTAAAAGTTTTAAAAATCCTATTAAAATGTATTTAAGCTAAGAAAAATGTAAAAAGTTGAAAAATGTGAAATTTGAAAAATAATAATAAAATAATATTAAAAATCCAAAATTTAAAAAAAATTCTAAAAAATTGCAAACTAGTTTATTTTAACCTAAATAAACAGAAAATCAAAGTGAAATCGCCAGAATACCCCTATTGGGCCCTCAAATAGGCCAAAACCAAATTCAGTCAACACAAATGGGCTTTTTAGCCCAAAAAGTCAAACTTGGCCCAATTGACTTGGAAAAGCCCTATCTGACTCAAAATTTAATTCTAAACACAAAACTCTAAAGGCCCAAAAGCTGAAAGTGAGCTTATCACAGCTTATTATGCAAACAGCTTATCCTTAATGGGCTTTTTAGCCCATTAAGCAATAAGCTAATGCCATAAGCTCTAATTTGACACACAACCTTCTTTTGGGATGCTTAAGAGATCTGTAAAAAGAAATTTTGAAAAAGCACACTCAATAAGCCAGAAATAAGCAAAGTAATATTTCACTAAAAGACAAAATAGTCGTTTTTGAGAAATAAGGCACCCCAGGACTTGATTCAACTTGCAAAATGTCACAAATGAACTCAATAAGCCAAAAAAATCAACAAAATTCCAATAAGCAAAACCAATAAGCCAGAATAAGCCAATAAGCACTTATGAAAAAGTCAATTAAGTTGGTTTTCTAGTCAAACCCTAAAGTCAACCCACCAAATGCTCCAGTATGAACAAATGGGTCAAATAATGAGCACCTATTACAAAATCCAAGTGGTTGCTGGTTAAAATAAGCTATTTTAGCTTATTGATAAGCTGAAACCCAATTAACACTAGCAGTGGCAACTTTCAGTAGGAACTGGTTCCCACTGCTTTGACTATT
This sequence comes from Glebionis coronaria, assembly GCA_025667525.1. Lineage (NCBI taxonomy): Eukaryota > Viridiplantae > Streptophyta > Magnoliopsida > Asterales > Asteraceae > Glebionis > Glebionis coronaria. Next base: position 55,176 of record JANFOE010002156.1, read on the forward strand.
TGACCAAGCTTTTTAGAGAGATTTAGTTTGATTCAATTGGAAACAAGGGCACCCTTGTGATCAGTGAATCACAAGGAGTCAATAGCAACAAGAAAATCCAAATATGGTTCACACAATAAGCCAGAATCAATCAAACAGTCACCATATACACCACAGACATGGAAAAATAAGCAGTTATGCAATAATAAGCAGATTAAGCCTGAATAAGCCAACCAAACTCCACAAGATGCATACACAAGCTATATAAACTATGAATAAGCACAAATAAACTTAAATCAAACACTGAATCAAAGTAACTAAGTAGATCAAAGCAGATGAATGTTACTGATAAACAAGGTGCATATGCAGAAACCATTTGCTGATCTATTTGACACTAGATCCAATTTCAGGCACTCAAATCTCTTTTCCTGGTGTAGTTAACTAAGGCTTAGCACTTGTTAGCCCTAGCCTAAGCTTAGATCTAGGTGTCCTCAAAATCCTAGCCAATTTTACCAAGTAAACAAGATTTTATACCCTAATTATGAATCAAGGTGTTTCAAACCACAAATATTGCAGCAATATGACCATGTATACCAGATAAGCATGTAACAACAGATAGCAACACAAAACTAACACTCAAAACACCACAAATCTAGATTATACAGTTGACCCAAACACCCCTTAAAAACCTATTTTCACAATTTTTCAAAGGATTATCCAGTTCTAACCCACAAATCAAACTACAAACACCTCATAAACATCAAACAAAGCCAGATGAACAATAATCAATAACAATAACACAGATTCCACAACAATCATGCAATAATCACAAAATTCAGAAAAATAAGAGAGAAAATGAAAAGGGAAGAAGGTACAAACCTCCAAGACCTACATCCAGGCCCTGGATTGTTTGAGCTTAGGTACTAGCAGAACAAGTACCAGCTTCCAATGCTGCTAAGAAGAACAAACCAACAAGTGAGATCAAATAAACAATAACTTTCCTGATTTTTGAGACCCAAGCTTTATCACTTAAAACCTTGCCTCAAAAACCTTCAAACATGTAAATGGAACTCAGAATCAGGCTATTCTAACACCAACTTTTAACAAATATAAAAGAGATTTCTCAAAATTCAGAAAATCAAATTTTATTAATTTAAAAAGGAATTACAAAGATAGATAGCCTAAAACGGGAACAAAAGCTCTCTCACAGGTTGAGGAGTCTATTTATAGGAAAATGCCAAGGCTAGCACTATTCACAAACCCTAGAAGTGAAATTCATATTCTATCCTTGAGTCTTCTAGACGAATTCTTGGTGTGAGCTGTCCAAAGTGATCCAAACCGTTTAAAATAGCTTTGATATGGAGCAAAGGATGTGGGCTGTTGATCTTGACACGTGGCAGTACTTGGGGAATAAGTTGTCACATGATGGTGAAACGATTTTGGGTGTGGGGTCACATGATGAGTGGGAGTGAGTGTTTTAAGGTTGGGAAGGGTTTCTGGGCGTGTGAATCAAGTGTGGGTAAGGGTAATTTCATTTTACCCTTTGTTTTAAGTGGAGTAAAAACTGGGTTCTTAACTGCTACAGTGACAAGGTTTGATCCGTTTTTGTAGGATTGTGTTTGTGTTTGGCGCATTTTTGTGTTTGAAAGTTTCACTTGCCCACTTTTAGTCCTTGTTCTTTGGGAAAATAGGTATAAAACGTTTTCAGCTACCAAAACTTCATTCCCTTTGTTAATATCTTTCACAACTTTACACTTTTGGCACCAAACTTTGGAAAAAGGGTTACAAGGGTTGTTTTTGCCATTTTGAGATAATTCAAGGGCTGATCTTGGACATTGTTGATCTTCAAAGGTCTTCAATGCACTTTAACTCCATGAGGGACCATAATTGGCATTTTAGAATTGTTGAGGGACTAAACTTGCCATTTCTTCAAAGTTGAAGGACCATTTGTGTAATTTTGACAAACTTAAGGGACCAAACTTGTAATTATGAATATACAAGGGTTTTAAGTGTCATTTATTCATTCAATGAGGATCAATCTTGCATGTATTCAAGTCTTCAAGGATAAATGTTGGATAAATCATGAATTAGGGCCCGGTTCTTTGTACGGCTTCGTTTCTCGTGTCCGTTTTTCCTTGTTTCTTGTGATCTTTTGTCTTTTTCACGATATCCATACCTAAAATACACAAGTAAACAAACACAAGTATATATATATGGTATTTTATGATATTTTTATGCATTTAAAGCCCGAAAAGAACGATGAGATCATGTATAAATGCTATCTCATCACTCCCCCATACTAAGCCATTGCTGTGTCCTCACGCAATGCTAGAATAAAGTATCTAAGCATCACCAAAGTTAAATTTTATTAACCTTTATTGAATAGTAAAAGACTTGCAACATACTACGAAGATGTGTAAAGACATAATGTATAATTTTCATCACGAATGTGACTTTTAGGGTCAAAGAATAGAAACAAGTAAATGTCCCTTAGAGTAAACTTCGTCATTCTTGATTGTCATACATTCCATGCTAAGTGCAAAAACGAGATCATTGTTGGTACAAGTCACAATGCTAACACTACTCATACGTCCAAATTGTGTAATACTTTTTCTCCCCGCAATCCTAGTTATTATAAAAGGAAATGGGTTACTAGCATTTTTTAACTATTTGTCATGGATCACAAGTGATTCATATTGACTTATTTGAGTAGTTATTAGTCCGAAAGCAAAGTAGCACGATTTAATCGATAGTTAGCCGAAGGACAAAATCTTTTAAAACGGCTTCTCGTGTATCTCCTTAAGTTCATATCTTAGCATAACTCGTTTCACGATTTGAGACCTTTCTCGGACCGATATTTGGCATGTACTTCATACTTCAAATCTTGGGAAGACGTTCTTGAAATTATGGTCTTCTCTTCATGTATTTGGAATTTCTTCACTTGACGTTTTTGAGAGATTCTTCATATTTGGACCACGACTTCATCATTTGTCTTCAATCTTTACTTTGGATTTTGATATACAACGATCCGCCTCCTTTTCGGACTTGGATATATTTATCCTCATACCTTGTAAGGGTCTTTTTGGATAGACTTTCTCCATGATCTTTAGGGGAGTAATTGCTTTTCGTCGTGTGTCTCGATCCTTCATATTGATTTAGGAATAATGATACTTCACATCATCTTTGGATCTTTAGCAACAAAATAGAGCTCCTCATGCCTTGTTAGGGCCTTTTTGGACGATCGCCAATCTTCGCGTCCCGCTTCAATAAGTTATGCCTTGGCTATGAACTCTATTCAACCCCGAGCAACTTTTAAACGATCTTGCGCTAGAGGCTAAGTAACCTTTCAAATCGTACGCCTCCTTTTCGGACTTGGATATATTTATCCTCATACCTTGTAAGGGTCTTTTTGGATAGACTTTCTCCATGATCTTTAGGGGAGTAATTGCTTTTCGTCGTGTGTCTCGATCCTTCATATTGATTTAGGAATAATGATACTTCACATCATCTTTGGATCTTTAGCAACAAAATAGAGCTCCTCATGCTTTGTTAGGGCCTTTTTGGACGATCGCCAATCTTCGTGTCCCGCTTCAATAAGTTATGCCTTGGCTATGAACTCTATTCAACCCCGAGCAACTTTTAAACGATCTTGCGCTAGAGGCTAAGTAACCTTTCAAATCGTACGACCTTTCTTATTGCAATTATGATTATTCCTAATGCATTGATCTTATGGGAAGAAAAAGCCACAATTAAAAACATATGAGTTTTTGAAAGAACATTTTCATGTTCTACGTTTAGCATGATCACTTGTCTAACTCTATCATCTCTAGTTCTTCACTATATAAAGACCTCTAATTAAAGAGACTCGTGAATACTTAGCCACGCAAGTCAAAATTAAGCCAAATTTGGATTAGATTTCATTAAGACTATATCAAATCAAAGTTTTGGGTTTTCAAGCCACCTATAGGATCTTGCACTTTCTTGGACTTTTTCAAGTTTAGAGAATGCATTTTATAGTTCCCTTGATAAGTGACTTTCTAGGATCAATTATAGGAACTTGCGAAAAGTTCTTGTTCTTAACCCGTATGATCTAAGACCTTCGCGTTTTAAAGATCCCTATATAAAAGTCTAGCAAAACTTGAATTGAGCGGGTTAAGGAATGTAAATGGCTCCAAATGCCCATCAAGTCAAAAATTATCTCTTATTCTACCCATTGGAAAATATACATTCGTGTCTTAAAAACACTTATGAAAACTAAGAAATTTTTTTAAAATTTGGCCATTTTTTTAGCCTTATTAGCAACAAAAACAAAACATTGAAAGTTGGAGAGCGTCAGGGCTTAGCAAAGCAAGTACCTATTCATCCCCCATACTAAAAGTAAACATTGTCCTCAATGTTTCGAGTCTAAGGGTGGAATACCCCCATACTAGAGACGAAGAATCGAATGCTTAGGATCTAGCATGGAAAGGGTGATCAACAATATATCTAAAGCCGTTTATTAAGTATGCTAAAAGATAATTGTTAGAACAATAAAGGATATGTCATGGATTCGTGAAAAACTTCTTCAAGCAAACGATGGAGGCTCACGTAAACGAACACGAGAGTCTTCAATCGTAGATGATGATGATGATCTAGATAACACAATCACAAACAACCACGAGACAACGAGTTTGAAAGGGTACAAGTCCCCTTATTAGTGAATAGTAAGCATAAAGGATAAGCATGGGATCTCCCCCACGAGGCACCTCGTTTTTGATTACAGAGTCATGAGCTCGACTTGAGCCCCTCAAAATGTGAATATTTAGGGAAAATCATGGTATGGTCAATTTTTAATGGGGCTTACATGATAAAGAAGGCCCAAAAAGCAACCGGTATTAAGGACTAAGTCCTTTGATGGTGCAAAATACCGGGATCGAAGATGGCATTCTCGTTTTTATTGGAAAAACAATTCAACTCCACTTCATCATGTGTCAACACAAACCCAAAGGGTTTCAAGAAAATAGATGAGAAGAAATAGAGGGGTGGGACAATTGGTAAGACAAACTTTTGAGCTACTCGAGGTAGACTCGCACCAAGCAAATAGATTAAATTTCCATTTATTGCATCGGTGGAAGACCGAGATTTCCCTTTACATGAAATTCCGGGATCGAATATCTCGTCCTCGGTGGACAAGGATGAGGGAACATAAGGGGCTTCCCCCATACTAAAACCACAAAGCATAATCAAAAGGAGTAGACGAGCTTGTAGCACTCAAAACACGTGGTGATGACGGAGTTAGATTTGTAGAAAAATCAATTAAATCACATTTAAAATCTTTTCCTTTTTTACCTTTCAAACTCTCCTTATGAAAACCCTTTTTGTTTATGTCAAAAATATTTGGTGTTTCTAAGACGATGTTAGTCACACTAAAAATTCTTACATTTGAAAACCGTTTTGGTTTTGGTGGTGGTAAGTTCTCAAAACGTTTATCGACAAAGAAAACCTCCCCATCGGGGTCTACATATTCGTCACCCGAAAGATCTTCCGTAGAAACCGGCAACTTATCAACACTTTTCAAGAATGAATGTTCGAGGTGAGGCGAAGGATTTTTCGATTCAAGTATTGACGGTTTCTTCTTTGTAGGCTTTACACTCATAACCTCCACCGGCGGAGGAAATGGTAAATTGTTTTTGGCGACATTTCCTAAAACTCTTGGTGAAAATTCTTTGCAAACGACTTTGGTTGAATTACCATGGTTTAAAGTTGCAATAGAATACATGAGAAAGATTGGAGTTTTGTGTTGCATTGATGAAAAGTTCTTCCTCATTGAAACAAAGGGTGATTTTTCGAGCATGAACATCGATAAGTGCTCTTGATGTATCCAAAAATGAACGACCCAAAATGAGAGGAACTTTTCGATCGATAGGAATGTCTACAACGATAAAGTCAACGGGATAGTAAAACTTTCCGACTTTAACGAAAACGTCCTCGGCTAATCCACATGCTAAAATTGTAGAATGATCGGCCATCTCGATAGACATGTTTGAAGGAGTAAGAGCCGGAAGCGAAAGCGATTTGAAAATCTCGAGAGGCATTAAATTAATACTAGCACCAAGATCGGCCAAGGCGTAGCATTCCTCCATATCTTGAATTACACACGGAATCAAAAATTTACCGGGATCACCGACTTTTTGTGGTATGCGGCTAAGAAAAACCGATGAACAACTAGACGATTGTTGTAACTTCTCTTTGTTGTTTAGCATACTTTTGAAGTTTGCGGCGAATCGAGGCATCATGATAAGAGGGTCGGCAAAACATATGTTAAAATGTATATCACGAAACATTTTCATAAATAGCTCAAACTGATAATTATTCCGTTCTCGTGCCTTTTCCTTGTCACGTCTCGAAGGGTAAGGTAAGGGTGGTGTGGGTTGGACATTAGGCAACGGCCTTGGAATCTCGGGTTCCACAATTGGTATTGGTTCAACCGTAGGTGTGGTTTGAGCGGTACTTCGTGGGATTGTAATGTGCTCCTTTTCGACCATCACCTCGGGTTCTTTCTCGATTTCCTTCTCCGTAGAAGTACTTGGACGAGAGATCGGTTCCTTGAAAGTTTTACCACTTCGTGTAGTAATAACCTTCATTTCTCCCCTCGGGTTGTTAATGGTATCACTAGGAAGACCACCCGAGGAAGAGGGTTTACACATGATTGCTTCAAACATTTTAGCCATTCGGTCCTCAAATTTTGATTGCCTAGCATCCGCTTTTAACAACTCTTGCTTAATCTCATGTTGTCCTAATTCCATCTTTTGTTGATTTTGTTGAAGACGTTGGACATTTCCTTCCATTTTATTTGCATAAGTTTTAAGTTCATTAGCAAGTTCATTTTTAAGCTCGTTTTTCAACTCGGATCTTATGCTAATCATCTCACGTTGCATGTTATCAAATTTAGCATCATTTGCTTTAGCATAATCCAAAAATTCTCCTTGAAGATTTTTAGTGTGAGCATTTTGAAAACCTTGTGTAGTGTTTTGAAAATCACGGTTTTGGTTTTGATTAGTGACTTGTCCATTCCCACTTTGATAATTCCCTTTGTTGTAGTTACGTGAATTGCCTTGGTAATTACCACCTTGGTTGTTGTTTCGATAGTTATTAGCATTTTGATTTAGTGGAGCTTGATTTGGGCGGGAACCTTGGCCGTTTTGGTTATAAGTTCCCGTTGCTACATAAGCACTCGAAGTGTTACCATCCGCGGTAATGCACTCGGAAAGATCATGAGCTCCACCACAAGACAAACAACTCTTAGCAACCGCTTTAACCGAAGCGGAATTTGAAGCTTCTTGAGCTTTCCAATGGGACATAAGATTATCAAATCTATCAAAAAACCGATTTTCCTCATTAGCTTCATCATGTAAGGCATTAATGCTACGAGACGATGACGACGATGACGAACCCAAATTGGCGACACTCGGTGTGTTACGAGGGTTATAAACCTTAGATCTATTCTCGATAATCTTTAAAGCCTCATTGGTTGTTTTGCACAAAAAATTACCACCCGCGGCGGCATTCAAGTAATCTCGTTCATGATCATTAAACCCATTGTAAAAAGTATCAATTTGATGTAATTCCGAAAAATCATGGTGTGGACATTCATGTAGCATTTCTTTAAAGCGTTCCCATGCCATTGAAAAACTTTCATCATTTCTTTGCACAAATCGTGAAATCTCATTTTTCAAATGTGTTGTTTTAGATGGTGGAAAAAACTTGTTCACAAACTTAGAAACGAGATCACCCCATGTCAAAATCGAATTTGACGGTTCTTTCTCAAGCCAAATTTTAACGGGTCCATCTAACGAGTATGGAAACAACATCATCTTAATGGCGTCATGTGGAACATCCTTAAACTTGCTAGTAGCGGTGAGACGGTTAAAATTCATAATGTGATAATGCGGGTTGTCTTTCTCATGACCTCTAAACTTATTTGCTTGCAACATCGACATTAAACCTGTCTTAATCTCGAAATTCTCCGCAAGAATGGCGGGAATCACAATGGCCTCTCCAAAACCCTCGGTGGGTGCTTGTAGCAACTCCATCATAGTACGATTAGCCATGACGACTTCTTGTTCTACAATAGGTTCAACAATTGGAGGTTGTTCTTCAATCAACGTCTCTTGATTGGCTTGCTTTTGAAGACGTTTACGAGCTCGTTTTGCTTGATTACGAGTGATCATAAACTTCACGAAGAATGAGAGGTGAGCAAAGAAGATTCTTTTTGGGTGTTTTGTGAATTTTCAATTTTTTTTGTTTTTGATTGTATTTAATTTTTTTGGATTTTGGTGTATCTTCGTAGACAACAATCTACAAAATCTCTCCTCGAATCAAACTCTTGATTAAAGAAGCCTCAAAGGAATGAAAACGATCACGTGGAGTGAACGCCTTCGAATGACTTTAGAACTTTGGTGAAAACCAAATTGTTCAAGAGGGTTTAATCACAAAGAAACCAAGCAAATATATTATACGTAATGATACTTTGGGTGGCAAAACCCTCGATTAGCCTTCAATCTCAAAATACTCACAAGCAAGCGGGGAAACGAGGCGGCGCGAAGCACGTAAGAGCCTTTTTCCTTAGGGTATATTTTATAATACCCGCATTATACCCACCTTATAGTTCGTATTTTTCAAAATCAAGCTTCACGAAAGTATTTATCTATTTTTGCCTTTTTCTTTTTTATTTGAGATTCGAATACAATAATTAGGAGATCAAATCCCAATTAAGGTTGTGTTTTCACACTTTTGGAGATATTGTTTATTTGTTGTGATACTTAATACAATATAGTAATAATATTTTCACAAGAAAAACCAAGAAAACCGATAATACGTATTAGTAGATTTCTACTAATACAAATACTATTTATGGTTAATATTAAAAACATCAAGACAAATTAATCACGACACACCTCCCCGGCAGCGGCACCAAAATGATTGTGGTAAATTACGTCCTTTAGGAAAAGGAGCGTAAAAGCGGTAAGTATTAAGTGAACGTTTAGGAAAACGTAAACACTAATGACCCAAAGGTGAAAGTTCGTTTCCCAAGGAGGTATATGTATGTGAAAAACTTGTAAATGATTTGAGATTAATAATTGGTTTAGAAGGGGATGAGAAAAGAAGATGACAAAGACGTGAAATTAATACTACGACGACAAAACGTAAAACCGTAAAAACTACAAAAATAAAAATTAATTCTAAAAATTACCAAAAATTTACAAAAAATCAAAATAAATAAACTAAGAGTTTACCAATGATCAAAACTTTTTCAAACCTTTTAAATAATTAAATATTCAATTTTTAAATGCTAATTAAAGCCCTAAAAATCAAATAAATTATCAAAAAGTCAAAATAAAGATTTTTTAATTGGTAAACCTCTAAAATGACCTAAAAAGATTAAAAAATATTTTTAGAAAACTTTAAACTAAGAAAAATTATTTAAAATGATTTAAAAACTATTAAAACTTAAAATAATTATAAAAATTAATCTAAAAGAGATAAAATAATTCTAAAAGTTGTAAAAATCCTATTAAAATGTATTTAAGCTAAGAAAAATGTAAAAAGTTGAAAAATGTGAAATTTGAAAAATAATAATAAAATAATATTAAAATAATATTGAAAATCCAAAATTTATAAAAAATTCTAAAAACTTGCAAACTAGTTTATTTTAACCTAAATAAACATAAAATCAAAGTGAAATGACCAGAATACCCCTATTGGGCCCTCAAATGGGCCAAAACCAAATTCAGTCAACACAAATGGGCTTTTTAGCCCAAAAAGTCAAACTTGGCCCAATTGACTTGGAAAAGCCCTCTCTGACTCAAAATTTAATTCTAAACACAAAACTCTAAAGGTCCAAAAGCTGAAAGTGAGCTTATCACAGCTTATTATGCAAACAACTTATCCTTAATGGGCTTTTTAGCCCATTAAGCAATAAGCTAATGCCATAAGCTCTAATTTGACACACAACCTTATTTTGGGATGCTTAAGAGATCTGTAAAAAGAAATTTTGAAAAAGCACACTCGATAAGCCAGAAATAAGCAAAGTAATATTTCGCTAAAAGACAAAATAGTCGTTTTTGAGAAATAAGGCACCCCAGGACTTGATTCAACTTGCAAAATGTCACAAATGAACTCAATAAGCCAAAACAATCAACAAAATTCCAATAAGCAAAACCAATAAGCCAGAATAAGCCAATAAGAACTTATGAAAAAGTCAATTAAGTTGGTTTTCTAGTCAAACCTTAAAGTCAACCCACCAAATGCTCCAGTATGAACAAATGGGTCAAATAATGAGCACCTATTACAAAATCAAAGTTGTTCCTGGTTAAAATAAGCTATTTTAGCTTATTGATAAGCTGAAACCCAATTAACACTAGCAGTGGCAACTTTTAGTAGGAACTGGTTCCCACTGCTTTGACTATTTGACCAAGCTTTTTAGAGAGATTTAGTTGGATTCAATTGGAAACAAGGGCACCCTTGTGATCAGTGAATCACAAGGAGTCAATAGCAACAAGAAAATCCAAATATGGTTCACACAATAAGCCAGAATCAATCAAACAGTCACCAGATACACCACAGACATGGAAAAATAAGCAATTATGCAATAATAAGCAGATTAAGCCTGAATAAGCCAACCAAACTCAACAGGATGCATACATAAGATATATAAACTATGAATAAGCACAAATAAACTTAAATCAAACACTGAATCAAAGTAAATAAGCAGATCAAAGCAGATGAATGTTACTGATAAACAAGGTGCATATGCAGAAACCTATTTGCTGATCTATTTGACACTAGATCCAATTTCAGGCACTCAAATCTCTTTCCCTGGTGTAGTTAACTAAGGTTTAGCACTTGTTAGCCCTAGCCTAAGCTTAGATCTAGGTGTCCTCAAAATCCTAGCCAATTTTACCAAGTAAACAAGATTTTATACCCTAATTATGAATCAAGGTGTTTCAAACCACAAATATTGCAGCAATATGACCAAGTATACCAGATAAGCATGTAACAACAGATAGCAACACAAAACTAACACTCAAAACACCACAAATCTATATTATGCAGTCAACCCAAACACCCCTTAAAAACCTGTTTTCACAATTTTTCAAAGGATTATCCAGTTCTAACCCATAAATCAAACTACAAACACCTCATAAACATCAAACAAAGCCAGATGAACAATAATCAATAACAATAACACAGATTCCACAACAATCATGAAATAATCACAAAATTCAGAAAAATAAGAGAGAAAATGAAAAGGGAAGAAGGTGCAAACCTCCAAGACCTACATCCAGGCCCTGGATTGTTTGAGCTTAGGTACTAGCAGAACAAGTACCAGCTTCCAATGCTGCTAAGAAGAACAAACCAACAGGTGAGATCAAATAAACAATAACTTTCCTGATTTTTGAGGACCAAGCTTTATCACTTAAAACCTTGCCTCAAAAACCTTCAAACATGTAAATGGAACTCAGAATCAGGCTATTTTAACACCAACTTTTAACAAATATAAAAGAGATTTCTCAAAATTCAGAAAATCAAATTTTATTAATTTAAAAAGGAATTACAAAGATAGATAGCCTAAAACTGGAACAAAAGCTCTCTCACAGGTTGAGGAGTCTATTTATAGGCAAATGCCAAGGCTAACACTATTCACAAACCTTAGAAGTGAAATTCCTATTATATCCTTGAGTCTTCTAGACGAATTCTTGGTGTGAGCTGTCCAAAGTGATCCAAACCGTTTAAAATAGCTTTGATATGAAGCAAAGGATGTGGGCTGTTGATCTTGACACGTGGTAGTACTTGGGGAATAAGTTGTCACATGATGGTGAAACGGTTTTGGGTGTGGGGTCACATGATGAGTGGGAGTGAGTGTTTTAAGGTTGGGAAGGGTTTCTGGGCGTGTGAATCAAGTGTGGGTAAGGGTAATTTCATTTTACCCTTTGTTTTAAGTGGAGTAAAAACTGGGTTCTTAACTGCTACAGTGACAAGGTTTGATCCGTTTTTGTAGGATTGTGTTTGTGTTTGGCGTATTTTTGTGTTTGAAAGTTTCACTTGCCCACTTTTAGTCCTTGTTCTTTGGGAAAATAGGTATAAAACATTTTCAGCTACCAAAACTTCATTCCCTTTGTTAATATCTTTCACAAATTTACACTTTTGGCACCAAACTTTGGAAAAAGGGTTACAAGGGTTGTTTTTGCCATTTTGAGATAATTCAAGGGCTGATCTTGGACATTGTTGATCTTAAAAGGTCTTCAATGCACTTTAACTCCACGAGGGACCATAATTGGCATTTTAGAATTGTTGAGGGACTAAACTTGCCATTTCTTCAAAGTTGAAGGACCATTTGTGTAATTTTGACAAACTTAAGGGACCAAACTTGTAATTATGAATATACAAGGGTTTTAAGTGTCATTTCTTCATTCAATGAGGATCAATCTTGCATGTCTTCAAGTCTTCAAGGATAAATGTTGGATAAATCATGAATTAGGGCCCGGTTCTTTGTACGGCTTCGTTTCTCGTGTCCGTTTTTCCTTGTTTCTTGTGATCTTTTGTCTTTTTCACGATATCCATACCTAAAATACACAAGTAAACAAACACAAGCATATATATGGTATTTTACGACATTTTTATGCATTTAAAGCCCGAAAAGAACGATGAGATCATGTATAAATGCCATCTCATCAGTTCCCTTCTTGGGACATTCTGAATAGTTGGATTTAGTCTTTTCAGGCCTGTTTAAATTACAAAATTCAACATTAAAAATACCGGTTGGGATGTTGTGTTCTTCCTTAGGGGTGACTTTAGAGGAAAGAAAAAGAAATCATTGTGCCAAGATCCGGATTTTTAAGAAAACAATGGTCTTCCTAATGGTGTATCTTCCATGACAACTAATAAAATATCATCGGCTCACGATGCGTGCTTGGTGGACCTATTGACAAGGTATATTTCTACTTAAGTGTACACAACATTATGTTTGATTATAGAGCCACATTTACAAGAGTCAATAATGGCATGTTTATTCTGTTGTAGCTGATGCAGCCAAACAACCAGTTTACACCCTTGAGATGTGCATTACAGGTTTGGATAAGAATCGTGTAGCAGTAGCACTTATACAAACTTCCTTGCCTTTCCAAGAGAGGATGCTTGCAGCAGATCAGTTTCACAAAGTACCTAAGCAGGAGTCCCTGTAGCAAGAAAAGACGAGGTCATGCACATGTTAGTGTTTTTGTCATTTCAAAAACTTGGTATTTGAGTAATGAGTGTTCATATATTTTTATGCTTTGATATGGTTTGAGAATATTTTGAGAAAACTGGTTGCTTTGTTTATTCCACATATGTGCATATTTGATTTACCCTCAGCTAATATTCCACCTTTTTAAAAACTTTTTTCTTGCAGCTAAAATGCACTTGCTGCAGTATAATAACCTCCAAGGAGGATTAATGAACAAAAAATAAAATTACATCAAATAACGCAAGGTAATGAAAACAATTGGGATATGGTGTTAACAACTGCTAAGCTTCTGGCCCGCCTACATGGCCATGACACTTTCACTTTGACAACTGGAAATTATAAAAAGTTGTTAGACCATCCAAATGTACTTCTCTACGGAATGAATATCGATGAATGGCCCTTAAAATCAATTGGAGATAACTTTGTAGCCTCTACACATGTTTTAGAGTTACAAAGTGTTGCCCAACCCCACTTTTCATTAACTTGACCAGTTCCCATTGAGCCTATGACAGCAAAGATGTTACCAGATGTGTGTTTCCCAAAAAACACAAAAGCTCTTTTCTCTTCAACATCATTTGGACCATGAAGAAATATATCAACCGTTAAACATCTCGTTTCAAGTTCCAACTCCTTTATTATAACACCAGAACCAAAAAGAGATATAGGTAGCGAACTCTGTAAGGATACAAACATTTGCATGACAACAAGTTACTATGTTCAGCACAAAGGTTTCATTTTTTGTCTTTTTCTCCTCTATTTTATCATGTTATATAACGTCATCTAGAACTTGCTTGCATCATGAGAAAGGTTGACTCGGTCCTTTTCTGGATATGCGTGTCTGTATTGGTTGCATCATGAGAAAGTTATCGATACATGTTTTGTATGTTGCTTTCGTGAGCTGGGAGTAAGGAAGTTCTACCCGCTCAGTGTTGTCAGCCATAAAGATGAGACCGCCGATCGTTTTAAAGGTATTATTATTTCTATTTTACTTTAGGCTTCTCTTATGTGAAAAGAAGACATGCGTGTATATGGCAGCTCTTTTTGTAACAATATGAAGTAGTTGAGGCATCTTGTGTATATGAGAAAGGATGCCAAAATTTACAGTCCAAACACCCACTAAATCTTGCACATTATATACCTAAAGAATGATTTTGACTTTGACCCATGTGGGTAATTAATAGGGATGAGCTCGGGACTGATCCTGTCTCGAACCTGTCTCGATTTAATGGTCCCGATTTTTTCCCGATCTAAAAAGTTATGTACCGATCCCGTACCGAACGGGATTCGGGTATCGGTACCGGTACCCGGAAATCGGGATTTTCCCACTTTTTTTGGAATTTACCGATTTGGTACCGGTCCCGTCCCGAATTAGTGGTCCCGGATTTTTTCCACCTTAATTTCGTAGTCCCGGTCCCGTACCGAACGGGATTCGGGTACCAAGAATCGGTAAAAGGTGTGTTTAGAAGAAAAATTTGGTTAATCGGATTTCCATACTGTACTAAAACAATTTCGTATATTATGAATTACTCTTCAAACTCAGAACATTAGATTTTTCATATACATGATACACATACAAAGGTTTTCACTTTTTGTTTGCATAATATAATTCAGAGCTACAGTAAGTTCAATGCAATTTTTAATAAAGTATATGGTGTCAGATTTCCCTATTGTATTGAACCCTCGGTGGCTGGCGTGATTCTTAATGCAAATGGATTTCTTTTAGTGTACTGATACATAAGTAAAAGAAACTACTATTATTTCCATGACCATCAATGTAAGCAAGAGCCAATTTTGACCCATTTATGTGAAAGCGGGTCTGTTCTGGGTGTAATCTGTTCTACTTTAAAAGAATTTTCTAAATACTTTAGATTTTTAATCTCTAATACCGTTTTCTATAATTTGGATCTTCATATTTGGTAAGTACTCATTAATACGATTCTGTCACATATAAAAACACAATAAGTTGACGCAAACAGGACTGAAAACCGTCATTCAATCATCTAGGAGTACAAAAACTGCGTCATATAAAAGAATCAGAATTATTGACGTATCAAATAGTATTTGCTAATAAAAAATAGTATAATATCACTATATTTTTTTCACTTGTAACTTAAAGTGTTTTTTATAATCGACTGTGTATCATTTATATGTCAACAACAGATGGCGGTGCCCCTCCAACTGCCGTTTGGATTTAACTTAAAAACAAGCAGGTAATGACCTACAACTTTATGCATAGGTGTATTAGTGTGTTACTATACATTTTTTGGATAAATAATTGAGGAAGTACATAAGCTACTAACATGAGAATTGGATTCAAACGAGCGAGATGTGTTTCTAGAACATCAGTAGTCATTGGTCATATTAAAATGGATTTAATCTCGAGAACCATAGGCATAAAGCCATTAGAGTGATAGATTATTATCATTACATTGATCCATGTGGTTTTTGTCGACATCTCTAACTGGCTTGGTATATACTTTCACCAAGCCTAAATATAATTACAATTTAAGTT
The DNA here is from genome assembly GCA_025667525.1 of Glebionis coronaria. NCBI lineage: Eukaryota > Viridiplantae > Streptophyta > Magnoliopsida > Asterales > Asteraceae > Glebionis > Glebionis coronaria. Next base: position 70,931 of record JANFOE010002156.1, read on the forward strand.
AGTATTGGAGTTGATTATGTGCTTCATCTTTGATGCAGAGGAAGTATTATTGGAAAATGTGGAGTTAATTCTTGAAGCCTTTGATCACCTCAAACTTCCATTTGCTCTAAAGCAAGGTAACCAGTTATAGCTTTATTTTGGCTATGCTTTCTTCTATTGTTATTGTTGGGTGCGACACAAATTTATTCAGAATAATAATAGTAGGCATGTTATTTTTTAATAATTGAGTTAACCAACACTTCACAAGCATTAACCTTAGTTCAGGAGAAAGTAAATGAGCTCCAAAGGGTATTTGATATTCTCAAAAACGAAATCATGAACTAAAAAGAAAATGGGAATCTGAAAAGTTGGTTCTTGAATCAACAAAAGATCGAGGCGAGAAGAAGTTTAATGAAATTAATTAACAGATTAAGGAGTCCAACTCCGTCGTAATGTGCCAAAAGACTGTGTGAGTCCACGCATTGAAGAAGAACTACTTATATTAAGACTTACCATTGATTAGGATGTCTAAACATGTATCTATTTACTTATTAGTACGTTACTCAATATATATTCTCTAATGGACGCTTACGTGGATTTTCTTCTATTGTTATTGATTGGTCGTTAGTCGTTGCAATTCCTATACAGGTTCGTCTATATGTAACCTTTTTTTAGTTTTTGGCCAGTGCCAGGGATAAACTGTTTTAACCATGTTTTAAATGGAGAAGGTTCAACAAGATGCAAAGTTTGACGAGAAACTCTCTTTTCTCATTTTCTCAATAAATTTTGGTGCGACATTTATATGTCGTAACTTAACATGTATGTGCAGAAAGAACTCACTGAACTGTTCACCTTGGTCCTATTTGGAATGTCGTTAATGATGGCCATGAGTTGAGGAAAGCTGCTTTTGAACGTGTAGATTGCTTGGTAATTGCCTCGATCAGTTGAACCCTTCATCTTTTTTGTGCCTTACCTAAAGTCTGGTCTTTGATCATCCAAATACTTCAATCATAGCTAATGTAGCCCTTGAAGTTTTAGATTCGTTGGTGGACGACCTCCAAAAACGATAAACTTCAAGCTGATACAAGATGTTGTGAAGAAAGAAGTTGGTCGTAATGAATACATGATCCGGAGTGAAGTTAGAGATATCTCATCATTAAATCTTATCAGGTATGTTTTTAATCTGTTCTTATTATCCCTCTATTTTATCAAGTCCATGGTATTTACTAGGTTAAAGTCTACCATCTGCTGACGGAGCAGATTTGTCACAAAAATATCTATTGATAGGAAACATGCAGGTTTAAGAAGATAGATAACCAATGTACGTAGTATAAAATATTGGTTCTTCATAACGTACGTAGTTTTTTTCAAGCCCGCCCATCTTGCCACATAATTGTATAGTCAACTGGATGGTTTGTCACATAAATATGTTCTAAAAACTTGAGTGTGAGGTAAGTTTTGATTTTCTTGATCTGACTCTATTCTCTTTTAATCAGTTCTCAATCAATCTCATACTACTTAATAAGCCTATGTTTTTCATGTATATTTATACACTTGCAAATACTTCACACACTTGAATAAACTATTCAGATGGTCCACTTGAGACAACTTAACCATATATTGATAGGCAACATGCAGGTTTAAGGGGATACATAACCGATGTATACATATCTACGTATATACGAAGTGGTCGTTCATAATGTACGTAGTTTTTTTCAAGGCCCCCATCGGATCACCTAATTGTATAGTTAACTATAAGTGTAGTCGTTAAAGGAACTAATTTCAAACTTTTAAGGAGATACATATGCAGCAGACAATGAATTTTCAAGTTTAAATATAAGGATCATTGTTATTACTATCTTAATTTGGAGAAGTTCATGTCATCTTCCGAAGGTTATAAGTCAATTAAGTGTGTCTATCATCCACTTTTTAATGGCACCTAATATATACACAACAAAAATAAACTACCTTCAAGTTGGTGTCATACATGGTTAATTTGTTTGTGATGAAACAGTTTCCATGTTGCTAAATATTGTCAGATGGTTTAACAAGTAAAGTATCTCAAAAAACTGTTACGTAAAAAAGGAACGTTTACAACGGTCCAGTAGTAGACTCAAGAAGTAACTTTTTTTCTATTTATTATTCGGGATGCAACGTTGTGATGAAGATGTAACTGAGATTAAAGTGAAGTCTGATGGCTCATGGCGAGCAAACATTGGACACCCGTTTGCAGCGAGCAGTAACTTGTGAGCAGTAGCTGTGATAGCTCACCACTCATTTATTCACCGCTTATTTGTCACCGCTCTTTAAAAGTCCTAAAAAGTAGCACCACTCACCGTTCATTTACCAAACGACTAAAAAAATCACAAAGCTCATCGTTCCTTTTGCCAAACAAGCATTAAAAATCAAAATGCTCTTCACCGCTCACCGCTCCAAAAAGTTTCACCACCGCTCCTTGTCAAACACAACCATACTGTAACATATTTGACACATTAACAATATTATAAAAAAAGAAAATATCTTTCCACGATTTGGACACTCTTCTCCATAGAATTTGAATTTTTATGTCGTATAATTTGATTTAATTTTTGACAATGTATTATTAAAGATTAAAATCGGGCATTCGGTCACTACACAATAGATTATTATGTCTTTCCAAATTCGAATCGGTTACTTAAAAAATAATAAAATAAACTTGATAAATAAACACAAATAACTTCAAAAATATTAATGCTATGCTTAAAAATATATTTATAATAAAATATTTTTAACACAAATAATTAGCAAAACATGGAACTATAAACGAACAACAATAATTAGACATATAATAAAATATTTTTAACACAAATAAATAGCAAAACTTGCAACTGTAAACGAACAACAATAATTAGTCAAATAAAAAAATCAAATAAAAATCATAAGTTATACCCGGCCTTCGGGCGGGATTTGCAACTAGTATATATATATATATATATATATATATATATATATATATATATATATATATATATATATATATATATATATATATATATATATATATATATATATATATATATATATATATATATATATATATATATATATATATATATATATATATATATATATATATATATATATATACTACCTTATAATGTTCTCATCTCAAAAGTTGAAATATGTTTAATTTTCAACATTTCCTAATTTACTTTAGTAACAAAACCACCGAATGTTGAAATTGCACCGAATGTTGAAATTCTAATAAAAAGGAATGTTGAAATTGTAATCAAAAGGAAAGGATATATTTTCATTAGAATATTAAAATTGAAAAAAAGATTGTCAAAGTTGGCAACTAGAAATCTCAGGCTTAATTTCAGAAACAAATCAAAGCTTTGATTCACGAGTTTAAAATTACATAAACTTACGAAGGAAGCCACGTGAATTTCGGTCACATCGTCTTTCTAATGCGATCTGCTATAAATATAAGGCATAAACCCTCAACCATGTATGTCAAGGCGTTTTGAAAATTCAGGTAATACAAACATATCCCTTTCATGACCATAACCTGTGTAATAAGCAATCACAAGCTGACTTTTGTTCAATTCAATTAAGCTTCTAGAGAAAGAAATATGTAATATGTTTGATTAAGAAATGGTCTTAGTTTCTTAATACGTTTCCTATTTTCTTTGTATTTTGAATCTTAATCAATTGAAGTTGATTATTTTTCTTCAATTCTGAGTTGCTTATTTTTTTAATTCTAATTGGATTATTTGATGTAAGAGTGATAGTTTCGTATTTCCCTGTTACATTGATTATAGGTTCTCTTTTTTATTGTTTTTTACTTTAAAGTATCATTGTATTTTATCTTAGCATAATAGATTTTCTATTTGTGTTTATATCATTTTACTCTTTGGTGTTACTGATATTAAATATTACATCTGTTTGCAGGTACCTCTTCTTATTTTAAAAAAAATTGCTACTGTCATTCTAAATATTGAATATGATTACACCATGCACTTTGACCTTGGGAGCTCCAGTAGGTCAAAGAAGAAAAACTGAAAGTGCCTTGAGGTTGTAGATGTACTACCTGAAAGGTGATGTTTTGTTCTTTAACTGATGCTAATGAGACTTTTTAGATTTGGGGTTTCGAGCTGATTATCTCGGTTTACGGCATTAAGTTGTCAAATGTTTGGATAATTTACTTGCACGTATATGCATCCGAATTTGTGTTGAATAGTTTACTTGCACATGAATTCAAAGAAAACACAAGATCAGGTTGATGTTTAACATGTTGTTTATCTCCCAAAGTTTAAAGTTGTAGATCTTTATATTTTCTAGTTAAAACTTAGAACTCAATCATACCCATTTAACGTTATGTATGTTTATCTATCTTCTTTAGTTTATCTACAGAGTAAATGTATACTATGTATTTGATTGTTCCTTCTCTTTTACCAAAAAGATGGCATTTATATACATCACATGTGAGGGGAAAATGGTCGAGAGTAATTCCACTTGATAACATATGTCAGATGACTGTACCCCAGCCGTAGATCTCTTATAAGATCTTGTGCAACTGAAGTCGAGAATGTAAGTGAAGATATCATTGTTTTGAACCTAAAATGTATAATATTATTCATTTAGTATGAGTGTTTTGCATATGAGGAGGGTTCAAATATTGTTTTTCATTCCAATATCTTATGTTTCCCTTTTTCTTTGGAAGGTAAAAACCATTGATTACTTCCATGCACAAATCAAAATGTTCGTGTGTAGTATACATGCGCCAACCAAAATGTATATTTTTTTATATCCATAGGCCTTTTGGCTTGCCGGTATACAAGATGTCTTTCTACGAAGTGGTAATTGTTACAAGTCCATGCTCGAAAAAAAGGTGCAACTGTATTTGTTTGTGAATAAACAGTTACAAGTACTTAGACGAACCTAAAACTTGTAAAGTTTAGTTTATTTGTGAATTTCCTGTAACAAGTTCATGCTTAGATAAAGATGCAAGTGTAGGTGAGAGACATATTAGACATTGTTGATAAATATGTCGGCTTCAGTTCACTCGTTCACGTACAACTTTAGTAATGATACTTTTTTTCATCTAGAAAAAAACTCGCTATAATTCTATTTGAAGTTGGACAAAATGACTATGATTATTATCAAAAGTGTGTAATTTAATGGCTTGATTGTGTGTCTCCTCCATTTACATAATACTACGTACGTAGTAATTTATTGGTTAAGAATAATGGAAAGGCAAGTGAATTTTTTCTAGAAGTTTAATCAAGTGAAAATTCTCTATGTCTTGATGATAGTTTCTCGGTCTTTGCCAAATTTGTATCTAGGTGATATCGTAATACACCAATAATGGGTCAAACTGGACATTTTGCTCATTTTGTTTATATGATTCTTTTTGAGTTGAATTACCATGTGTTATAACCTTTTGTAATTAGATTTTGATATTTTGATATTTTATGTTTGAATCTTACATGAAACACTTGTTACACAATCTTATCTATAACTGTTTGTCGATAGGAATTTTTGTTGCTAAAGATATATCACATACAACTACCACAGTATTGGGTAAATAAGTTGGTGAAAGAGGAGTCTACACCCTCAAATGTCGTGTATCAAGAAAGTTTATACGAAAAATAACGTGGGTTGTATTGTTAGATTTTATCTCATAATTGATGTAATATTTCACTTTGAGTTTTTTATATGTTGTTTTTGTAAAACCTCTGATTATACCTTATTGACTTTGTCAACTGTTGTACTACTTATTTTTGGAGTTTATGTAATTTCACTTTTATATGACTTATTATTTATCATATACCTTTTGTCATACTACCTTTCATATTTATTTTACATTTATACGAACTCTTAGTCATTTATTGACTACTCTGGCAATTTACTGGCCACTTGATTTAATAATAAACTCATCACCTCAATACATATTTTGGAGATAAACTGTAACCTTACTTAATTTATTTATTAAGTACTTGGATTATTTTTATATGTACATATTTAAATATATTACCTAAAAGGAATAAATACCTAAACACTTTAAAACAATGTACATTATTTTACATTGTCACTTATTTACTTTATTTAAGTAAAACAATTTTAGTGATGTATTTAATATACACTTTCACTAAATTACCTAAAAGCTTCAACAAAAATACCTACAACTCAACAAATACCTACAATAACATACAAGGACTATTATTATCATACAACACTTGGCAAAATTTACCAAAAACCTTTCCCCATGCATATATTAGACGTGTATATGTATGTATGCCTACACTACCATCATTTGTTAGCTAGCTTGTAAGTACTCAAGTGTTTAATCTACTAAAACCTTATGCTAACCATGCTTACTTACACAAATACATGCATAACCATACCTTTCCTATACCAACCTCACTTTTACTTACACAATCCCTTACACACACCATACCCTTTACTATACTTGGTCATTTCTTGTCCCCCTTGGACCCAAAACACACGGCAAAAACTTTGCAACTTAGGTAAGGAAAGTCAATTTCCATTTTTAGCATGTGTGTATATGGCAAGTGTATCCAATGAGGATCCCATGCATATCTTAGTTAGATACTTTGTACAAGGTACAAGGATTCACTTTAGATCTCTCTATGTCTCTTTGTCTTAAGCCGAAACACACACAACACACAACACGTTTCATTTGCAATCTCACTTCACTCTCTCTCTCTCTCACTACCTACGGTAAACACCACCATTCCACCATTTTTGAACCTCCAAGTTTATCTACTATTCCTATACTATGTCTCCTACAATATAAAGGTTAATCCTAAGCTCATCCTACAAGAACCTTGATCCTTGAAGCAAGAAAACGAGCCCCTAGAAGCCCTAGTGAAGCCACGGCTACATCTTGGTCCCCAAGACCTCCATTGTTGAAAGCTTGTCACTGTTCACACTCATTCTCCTATCACTCCTAAACCTATCTAAACAAGTAAGTCAAAGCTAAAACCTATCTTTCTAATACATTATTTTCATACATATTAATATATACATGATTATTCTTGGTAAAAGTTAATATTGAAACAAATATTGAAACCCTAAAACTTATTTTAACCCATGGCTTGATTTTTGATATAGCTTAAAATGATGCAAAAACTTATCAACCATGAAGAACACATCACCATGATCTTGTTAAACTTGAAAAACCATGAAAACCTAAACATGCATGATTTTTGGACGTGAGGTTTAAGCTCATAATTTTATTTTGGGTAATCTTGTAATGTTTAGATATAACTAGAAATACTAGATTTATGTTTTTAGGTTCCTTAAAATGTTAAGATCACTATTATGCCTTATAAGGTTTAGTTTTAAGCTCACTATAATAGGTTGCCTAAATAAATATTCACTGTCACTAAATAAATGTTTTTATAAAACTTTTAGTGTCAAAATATAATTTTATAAAGTTTCATGTTGAAAGTATAGATCTATAAGAGTTTTGGATTAAAATAATAAATCTAAGAAATTTTGGATTAACATAATAGATCTACTAAATTTTGGATTAAATATAACAAGTATAAAACTTTCGGGTTGGATTTATAAATTTATAAAGTAAAGGGATCTAAATAAACAAGTGTAGAAACTTATTTTCCAAAAATATAAACTTTTGGACTACTTTTATATATTGCTGAGAGTTGAGGGTGTTGTTTTGAACATATCCGAAACTTAAAGGTGATAAAAAGGACTTAAAAGGAATTAATATAATGTTAGGGTAAATTGTGTAAACTTTATAAAACCTAGGGATCACTTTGGTCTTTTTCCGAGACTTAATATAAGCCTTAGGGACCAATTATGCCAAGATAGCAAACTTATTTAAGCCCTAAGTAACCCTAGGGACTAATCCTGCCTTTAGCCGAAACATATTCAAGCCCTAGGGGGCATTTGTGTAACTTGTGTTAAACTTAAATATAAGCCGAAGGTTGGAGGACTAAAACTGCCAACTTGTGAAACTTTAATAAGCCCTAATTTAAGCCGTATACTTTAGGGACTGTTTTTGCCATTTAATGAAACTTAAAGAAACCCTAGTTACACGTGTAACTAGGGAGGGACCAAAACTGTAATTACTTGAAAGATTTAGAAACCCTAGGGGTATAAAAGTAATTTAACCGCAAGTAATTATTTAAATAAAAGGACTAAAACGTATTTTATACAAAGTATTACGAACCCTAAAATTCTATATATTTATACCCGTTATTTAAAACGTAAAACTTAAATAAACGTAACAATTGTTATTTTTCCAAACTTATAATTTAATAATTATAAACACTACGTAAACGTGGAATTTAATTAAAATGTTATACGTTTTATAAACCTTATTTATATATTAAATATAAATTAGAAATGAATAACTTATAAAATAAATATATTAATTATATTTATTTTCTATTACTTTAAATATATATATAAAACTATCCTTTATAAATATTTAAAGTATTTTATAAACTACGTAAGTACAAAATATTAATTAAATGGATTAATTAATTTAACCTTATTATTTATTTTATACTTGAAATAAATACTATTAGAACTTGTACAACGATGAATAAAAATACAAGTATCGTAATAAAATGCTTAAAACCAGTATAAGCATGTACAGATTTATTCTGCAACTTTTATGCATTATGTTATGCATTTACTGAGACCTTATAATTATTTAGGTCGTTGATTGTATCGTGATCATCCTTATTAGATTTATCTACTGACTTATTGCTGTACTACTGAGGTGAGTTCATGGCCCCACTTTACATATTGACAAACTTTTAAACCTTTTAATGGGGAAGAAAACATGCAACATATTTATTTTATGGACATGGATTGAACTGTGAAACTTTTGATTACATTGCCTATTGTAGATGAACCCGCATGACCCGTGCATCCGAAACTGTTAGAATTATTGAATTACCTGAATGTTATAAATATATCTATTTGGGATTGACCGTCCCCATCTGGGTGAGTCATGCTCACTGTGCCTAGGCCAAGACAACAGATGTTTCACATGTTAGTACTTATTTTTGTTATGGGTGCCTTTTTATAAGGCGAAGGGTCCTTATTTGTTAAGGACTTTACTGTCAAGTTTCAGTTTCGGGCAATATGGGAATGTAATTACTTTTAAGTATTGATGCTTTGTGCATTACTACTTCAGTGAATATTTAATGTCCAAACCTATTTTAATTAAACCTGTGAATTCACCAACTTTATGTTGACTCTCTAAGCATGTTTTCTCAGGAAACCGAAGCAGGTATTGGTGTGCATGGAGTCAAGCATCATGATAGGCTGCATTTATAGAGCTCATCTAGGGTTTTATAAACTGGGAATAATTCAAATTATTGAATAATGTTAAAGACTATTTTAATACTATTTGCACTTTCAATCATGTAATAAATGTAAGGATAATCTTTTATCTGTTGCTCTATACTCTGTCTGCTGTTGATCCACCTACGTGACACCCACATATTATTTCCGCTGCGTTTGACTCAATTTGGGGGTGTCACAGAATGGTATCAGAGACAGGTTGTAGAGAATCAGAACAAAATTAAAATAAATATAAAAATAAAATTTTTATATAATCTGGACTATAACTGCTTTAAAAATCTTTTGAGATTTTCGGGACTACAATAGTTAAGCATATAGATTGTAGAGCATACATCGATTGTGTGATTGCCTGTGCATTGATTATTAACATCCGGTTGATTAATCTTATTAGTATTAACGTAACCTTTAGCATGGCAAGTGTTAAACGGCACTATTATATAATTTTAAATTATATTTCCCAAAATTTTTAACTTGATTAAGTTTATACTTATATCAATTAAAACACTATTATTTTCAGATTTATCATGACATCACCTACCGATAAACCTGTTGCCGTATCTCCGACGACCGTCTTATGTGGATGGTTATCTGCTAGTGACTCCGGCGATAGTCACGCCTCTGTCGATGTCGCATCTATCAAGGCACTTATCTCTACTCCACCTATTTTCCCCGCTGGGGAAGAGGTCCAGCCTCGTGCTGCTATACCACCTGTACCACTTGTGACTTCACTACGGGAGCATGCACCCGAGTCTCTGCCACCTCGTAAGAGGAGGTACGAGGCACCTCTCGATTCCACCTTTGAGATCGGTGAGGGTTCCCGTGCCAGACATGCTGACCCCGTTCAGGCCCAGATCACGGCACTGGACGCACGCCAGGCCCAGGATGTAGCAGACATTCTCGCTCTGCTATCGGCCGGACAGACTGAGAGCGCTGTTCTACAGCAGCGCCAGGACCTTCTATCATGGACTGTGAGTGCGGAGGCGCACGCTGCCCGAGGGGCGTGGTCGACTACTTACCATTCTCTCCAGTGGTTGCTGGATGAGAATGAGTTCCTCCGTGAGCAGATCTACCTGCTCCAGAGCCAGCAGACGGACATTTATACGATCCTCTTGACCATGGAGGAGACTCTTGCTATATTCTTTGACCTCCAGGAGGTCCGTCATTAGGGGTTGACATCAGAGACCGCTCATCTCCGGGGAGTTCAGCAGACTCTCAGAGACCAGTTCCTTGAGGCACTCCGACAGCTCAAGGAGACTAGGACTTCCATGACCGCGATGCAGGTTGCCATGTAGGCACCAGCTGTCTCATCACCGTCCGTGGCACCAGCCGTATCCGAGGAGTCAGTTAGGCACCAGTAGATTAGATGTACTAGATCTTTTGTACATCATGATAAGCTATTAGGGTTGCATCCCGGCTATCATGATATAGGATCTCATGTATTTGTACTTTTCTTTAGTCAGTTGTATCTTTGTACTGTACTATTTAGATTAGGGATTCATTGATGATGTACTTTAGATTTCATGTACCACCATCCCAGACAGGCGGGCTGTGCTCTGTCATGGATCAGGTTGTGCCTTTTGTATTGTATTCCTATTCTAGACTTATGGCATGTACTCATTAGCTTTTGTTATATCCTGTACTGTATTATATTATGAACTTTAAACAGGTTATCCAATTTGTTGCGAAGTCTATGCATGAATTTCTTTTCGTGTAATTATATAAAACTGTGCTAACACCTTGAACTAATGATTTCATTTTTGTGTATAATTATAGAAAAATGGTAATCACTTGAACGAACCCCAACAATGCTGAGGCTACCCAAAACGTCACTGCTGCCCAACTAAGGGAAATGATTGATCAAGGCATCGCATCTGCGATGGCTGCCAGCAGAAACGTAGACGATAGTCAAAACTTCAACAACCGCCGAAATAATCAGACCACCAGGGGTTGCTCTTACCCTGACTTCTTGAAATGTAAGCCTTCCTACTACAAGGGCAAAGAAGGAGTGGTGGAACTGATGCAGTGGTTTGAAAGGTTGGAAACGGTCTTTCGCATCAGCGACTGTGCAGAATAGAACAAAGTGAAGTTTTCCACCTGCATCCTACTTGAGAGTGCTCTTACTTGGTGGAACTCTGTTGTTGCTACTCTTGGACACGATGCTGCCTATGCTCTCAATTGGACTGAGTTGAAGGAGAGAATGACAGAGAAGTACTGTCCAAGGGGAGAAATGAAGAAACTGGAGATCGAATTGTGGGATCTCAGATGCAGGAACAATGACATCACTGCGTACAACCAAAGGTTCCAAGAGTTGAACCTAATGTGCACCAGAATGTTTGTGGAGGAGGAAGATAAGATTGAGAAGTATGTGGGTGGACTCCCAGACGCCATTCACGACAGTGTGCTTGCATCTCGACCTACTACCGTCGAGAATGCCATTGAGTTCGCTACTGAGTTGATAAACAAAAGAGTCCGTACCATATCCGAGAGGCATACTAACAACAAGCGAAAGGCAGACGCGTATTTCCACAGTCAGCACCAACAACATCCTAAGAAGCAGAATGCTGGGCAAGTTTACAGTGCTACCTCTGTAGGAGCTAACTTGTACGTGGGCGCCAAACCTTTGTGCTCAAAGTGCAACTATCATCATATTGTTGATAACCCATGCCAGACCTGCTACCGATGTGGACAATTGGGTCATTTTGCTAAAACCTGTCGAGTTAATGCTGTCACTCAGGCCCGACCCACTCAAAACACTGGGAACTACAACAACAGGGGTGGATACAATGCCCGTGGGAACAGGAATTGACAGCAGGGGAACCACAACTCTACTGGAGGAAACAACAATGTACCCAAGAAGGGAGTTGTGTGCTATGAGTGTGGAGCACCAGGACACGTGAGACCAAGCTGCCCTAAGCGGGCCAACCAGAACAAGAATAGTGGAGGAGCTTCATCCAAAGTGTACGTCGTCGGCTATGCAAAAGCCAACCCCGATTCGAATGTCGTTACGGGTACGTTTCTATTGAACAATCGTTATGCATCTGTTTTGTTTGATACTGGAGCAGACCAAAGTTTTATATCCACTGAATTTAGCCAAGTACTAGAAGTTATTCCTACAAGCTTAGATCACCGTTACTCCGTAGAATTAGCTGACGGTAAAACTGTAGATGCTGACACTATCATTAGATGTTGTACCTTAAATCTTTCCAAACATCCGTTCAACATTGACCTTATCCCCGTAAACCTTGGTAGTTTTGATGTTACTATTGGCATGGACTGGTTAGGGAGATACCGTGCAGTCATTGTTTGTGACGAAAAGCTAGTCCGTATTCCGTGGGGAAACGAAACTCTAATCATTCGAGGCGACGGTAACACCGACCTCGCTGCCACTAGACTTAGTGTTATCTCTTGTACAAAAGTTCAAAAATATTTGTTGAGAGGATGTCCTATCTTCTTGGCCCATATTTCTCAAACAGATGGAGAAGACAAGCCCAAGAAGAAGCAAATCAAGGACGTACCATCGTCCGAGATTTTCCAGAAGTCTTTCCTGATGAGTTTCCAGGCTTACCACCGACCCGACAAGTGGAATTTCAAATTGATTTGGTTCCCGGAGCGGCACTTGTAGCTAAAGCTCCATACCGGTTGGCACCATCAGAGATGAAAGAACTAGCTGAACAACTTCAAGAACTATCTAACAAAGGATTCATTCGACCTAGTTCCTCACCATGGGGAGCTCCTTTGTTATTTTTCAAAAAGAAAGATGGTTCTTTTCGAATGTGCATCAATTACAGAGAGCTGAATAAGTTAACTGTGAAGAATCGTTATCCGCTTCCTCGCATTGACGACCTATTTGACAAACTACAAGGGTCAAGTGTGTATTCCAAGATTGACTTGAGATCTCGATACCATCAGCTACGAGTCAGGGAGGAAGATATTCCAAAAATGACTTTTAGAACCCGTTACGGTCATTACGAATTCCAGTTTATGCCATTTAGGTTGACCAATGCACCAGCTATTTTCATGGACCTTATGAACCGTGTGTGCAGACCCTACCTGGATAAATTCGTGATAGTCTTCATTGACGACATACTCATTTATTCCAAGAACGAACAAGAACATGGGGAACATCTTGCACAAGTACTAAAGGTACTCAAGGAGGAGCAGCTCTATGCTAAGTTCTCCAAATGTGAATTCTGGATTCCTAGAGTGCAATTCCTTGGTCATGTCATCGATTGTGACGGTATTCACGTGGATCCAGCAATGGTCGAATCTGTCAAGGATTAGGTATCTCCTAAATCACCGACAGAGATCCGCCAATTTCTAGGCCTTGTCGGGTACTACCGCAGATTCATTGAAGATTTTTCCAAAATAGCCAAACCGATGACCAAACTCACACAGAAAGGAATAAAGTTCGAATGGGGAGAGAAGGAAGAATCAGCTTTCCAACTTATCAAGTAGAAGTTATGCAGTGCACCCATACTGGCCTTGCCTGAAGGCAACAATGATTTCGTTGTATACTGTGATGCCTCACACAAGGGCTTAGGTGTAGTATTGATGCAGAGGATGAAGGTGATTGCCTACGCTTCAAGACAATTGAAGAAGCATGAGAAGAATTACACCACTCACGATCTAGAACTTGGATCCGTAGTTTTTCCTCTCAAAATCTGGAGACATTACCTATATGGAACAAAGTGCACCGTGCATACTGACCATAAAAGTTTGCAACACATATTGGATCAGAAGGAGCTGAACATGAGACAACACTGTTGGATTGAGTTATTGAGTGACAATGACTGCGAGATCAAATACCTCCATGGTAAATCAAACGTGGTTGATGATGCTTTAAGTCGTAAGGAAACAGACCCTCCTATGAGAGTTCGGGCATTAGTTATGAAAATCAGTTTGGATCTACCCAAACAGATTTTGGAAGCTCAGACTCAAGACCAATTACCTGAAAACCTCGTGAAGGAAGATGTTGGGGGAATGCTCAGAACCGATCTTAGCAAGGAGAAGCTAGAACCTAGAGCAGACGGAACCCTATGCCTTCACAGACGAAGTTGGTTACCTTGCTATGGAGATTTGAGGAACGTGATCATGCACGAATCTCATAAGTCTAAATATTCTATACATCCTGGATCTGAAAAGATGTATCAGGATATGAAGAAGTTATATTGGTGGCCGAATATGAAAGCCAACATTGCCACCTACGTTCAGAAATGTTTGACCTGTGCTCGTGTCAAAACTGAACACCAGAGACCATCAGGTTTACTTGTACAACCCAAGATACCGAAATGGAAGTGGGAAAACATCACCATGGACTTTGTCACCAAACTCCCAAAGTCATCTCACGGTTACGATACTATCTGGGTAATCGTCGATCGACTCACCAAGTCTGCTCCTTTCCTGCCAATTAGGGAGAACGATTCCCTTGCAAAACTAGCAAAGACGTACCTGAAGGAGATTGTGACCAAACATGGAATACCAGTGTCGATAATCTGTGATCGAGATGGTAGGTTCACTTCAAACTTTTGGAAGGCTTTCCAACGAGCCTTAGGTACCAATTTGGATATGAGCACTGCTTATCATCCGCAGACTGATGGTCAAAGTGAACGAACCATCCAGACTCTAGAGGACATGCTACGAGCATGTGTGATTGATTTTGGAAATGGATGGGTTGACCACATTCCTTTAGTGGAATTCTCCTACAACAACAATTATCATGCCAGTATCAAGGCTGCCCCTTTTGAAGCACTGTACGGTCGCAAATGTCGTTCGCCTGTGTGCTGGGCAGAAGTAGGTGAATTTCGGCTCACTGGACCAGAGTTAATCCAAGAGACTACAGACAAGATCGTCCTCATCAAGCAGTGAATTCAAGCTGCTCGCGATCGACAAAAGAGCTACGCGGACCTGAATCGCAAACCTATGCAATTTGAAGTAGGTGACCGTGTTATGCTCAAGGTATCACCTTGGAAGGGTGTAGTACGCTTTAGCAAACGTGAAAAACTGAATCCACGTTATGTTGGCCCTTTCAAAGTAATAGCCAGGATCGGGGAAGTAGCTTATCGTTTAGAGTTGCCCCAACAACTGAGTCGGGTACACTCTACCTTTCATGTGTCTAACCTGAAGAAGTGCTATGCTGAAGAACCACTGGCTATGCCATTGGAGGGAGTTCAATTTGACGACAAACTCCAGTTCGTAGAAGAACCAGTGGAAATCATGGAGAGGACAGTTAAGAAATTGAAACGCAGCCGCATCCCGCTGGTCAAAGTACGTTGGAACTCTAGGAGAGGCCCTGAGTTAACTTGGGAACGAGAAGACTCGTTCAAGACCAAGTACCCACACTTGTTCACCTGACCAATAGCTTCATCTTAACCTCTGATTTTACCTTATTGACTTTGTCAACTGTTGTACTACTTATTTTTGGAATTTATGTAATTTCGCTTTTATATGACTTATTATTTATCATATACCTTTTGTCATACTACCTTTCATATTTATTTTACATTTATACGAACTCTTAGTCATTTATTGACTACTCTTGCAACTGACTGGCCACTTGATTTAATAATAAACTCATCACCTCAGTACATATTTTGGAGATAAACTGTAACCTTACTTAATTTATTTATTAAGTACTTGGATTATTTTTATACATACATATTTACATATATTACCTAAAAAGAATAAATACCTAAACACTTTAAAACAATGTACATTATTTTACATTGTCACTTATTTACTTTATTTAAGTAAAACAATTTTAGTGATGTATTTAATATACACTTTCACTAAATTACCTAAAAGCTTCAACAAAAATACCTACAACTCAAGAAATACCTACAATAACATACAAGGACTATTATTATCATACAACACTTGGCAAAATTTACCAAAAACCTTTCCCCATGCATATATTAGACGTGTATATGTATGCATGCCTACACTATCATCATTTGTTAGCTAGCTTGTAAGTACTCAAGTGTTTAATCCACTAAAACCTATGCTAACCATGCTTACTTACACATATACATGCATAACCATACCTTTCCTATACCAACCTCACTTTTACTTACACAATCCCTTACACACACCATACCCTTTACTATACTTGGTCATTTCTTGTCCCCCTTGGACCCAAAACACACGACAACAACTTTGCAACTTAGGAAAGGAAAGTCAATTTCCATTTTGAGCATGTGTGTATATGGCAAGTGTATCCAATGAGGATCCCATGCATATCTTAGTTAGATACTTTTTACAAGGTACAAGGATTCACTTTAGATCTCTCTCTCTCTTTGTCTTAAGCCGAAACACACACAACACACAACACATTTCATTTGCAATCTCACTTCACTCTCTCTCTCTCTCTCACTGCCTATGGTAAACACCACCATTCCACCATTTTTGAACCTCCAAGTTTATCTACTACTCCTATACTATGTCTCCTACAATATAAAGGTTAATCCTAAGCTCATCCTACAAGAACCTTGATCCTTGAAGCAAGAAAAAGAGCCCTAGAAGCCCTAGTGAAGCTACGGCTACATCTTGGTCCCCAAGACCTCCATTGTTGAAAGCTTGTCACTTGTTCATACTCATTCTCCTATCACTCCTAAACCTATCTAAACAAGTAAGTCTAAGCTAAAACCTATCTTTCTAATACATTATTTTCATACATATTAATATATACATGGTTATTCTTGGTAAAAGTTAATATTGAAACAAATATTGAAACCCTAAAACTTATTATAACCCACGGCTTGATTTTTGATATAGCTTAAAATGATGCAAAAACTTGTCAACCATGAAGAACACATCACCATGATCTTGTTAAACTTGAAAAACCATGAAAACCTAAACATGCATGATTTTTGGACGTGAGGTTTAAGCTCATAATTTTATTTTGGGTAATCATGTAATGTTTAGATATAACTAGAAACACTAGATTTATGTTTTTAGGTGCCTTAAAATGTTAAGATCACTATTATGCCTTATAAGGTTTAGTTTTAAGATCACTATAATAGGTTGCCTAAATAAATATTCATTGTCACTAAATAAATGTTTTTATAAAACTTTTAGTGTCAAAATATAATTTTATAAAGTTTCATGTTGAAAGTATAGATCTATAAGAGTTTTGGATTAAAATAATAAATCTAAGAAGTTATGGATTAACATAATAGATCTACTAAATTTTGGATTAAATATAACAAGTATAAAACTTTCGGGTTGGATTTATAAATTTATAAAGTAAAGGGATCTAAATAAACAAGTGTAGAAACTTATTTTCCAAAAATATAAACTTTTGGACTACTTTTATATATTGCCGAGAGTTGAGGGTGTTGTTTTGAACATATCCGAAACTTAAAGGTGATAAAAAGGACTTAAAAGGAATTAATATAATGTTAGGGTAAATTGTGTAAACTTTAGAAAACCTAGGGATCACTTTGGTCTTTTGCCGAGACTTAATATAAGACTTAGGGGCCAATTATTCCAAGATAGCAAACTTATTTAAGCCCTAAGTAACCCTAGGGACTTATCCTGCCTTTAGCCGAAACATATTCAAGCCCTAGGGGCATTTGTGTAACTTGTGTTAAACTTAAATATAAGCCGAAGGTTGGAGGACTAAAACTGCCAACTTGTGAAACTTTAATAAGCCCTAATTTATGCCGTATACTTTAGGGACTGTTTTTGCCATTTAATGAAACTTAAAGAAACCCTAGTTACACGTGTAACTAGGGAGGGACCAAAACTGTAATTACTTGAAAGATTTAGAAACCCTAGGGGTATAAAAGTAATTTAACCGCAAGTAATAATTTAAATGAAAGGACTAAAACGTATTTTATACAAAATATTACGAACCCTAAAATTCTATATATTTATACCCGTTATTTAAAACGTAAAACTTAAATAAACGTAACAATTGTTATTTTTCCAAACATATAATTTAATAATTATAAACACTACGTAAATGTGGATTTTAATTAAAATGTTATACGTTTTATAAACCTTATTTATATATTAAATATAAATTAGAAATGAATAACTTATAAAATAAATATATTAATTATATTTATTTTCTATTACTTTAAATATATATATATAACTATCCTTTATAAATATTTAAAGTGTTTTATAAACAACGCAAGTACAAAATATTAATTAAATGGATTAATTAATTTAACCTTATTATTTATTTTATACTTGAAATAAATACTATTAGAACTTGTACAACGATGAACAAAAATACAAGTATCGTAATAAAATGCTTAAAACCAGTATAAGCATGTACAGATTTATTCTGAAACTTTTATGCATTAGGTTATGCATTTACTGATACCTTATAATTATTTAGGTCGTAGATTGTATCATGAGCATCCTTATTAGATTTATCTACTGACTTATTGCTGTACTACTGAGGTGAGTTCATGGCCCCACTTTATATATTGACAAACTTTTAAACCTTTTAATGGGGAAGAAAACATGCAACATATTTATTTTATTGACATGGATTGAACTGTGAAACTTTTGATTACATTGCCTATTGTAGATGAACCCGCATGACCCGTGCATCCGAAACTGTTAGAATTATTGAAATACCTGAATGTTATAAATAGATCTATTTGGGATTGACCGTCCCCATCTTGGTGAGTCATGCTCACTGTGCCTAGGCCAGGACAACAGATGTTTCACATGTCAGCACTTATTTTTGTTATGGTTGCCTTTTTATAAGGCGAAGGGTCCTTATTTGT
>JANFOE010002157.1:0-169447 GCA_025667525.1 Glebionis coronaria
AGGCTTGTCTGAAGGCAAGCGAATGCGACCAGATGCAGTGAGATCATCTCCATGGAAAACTATTTTGAAAGCCCCTTCAGGGGCGTCACGCTTGATAAGCAGGTAGGGAACCCGAACCTTGTGGTCGGGAAATACAGCTATTACTCCGGCTACTATCACGGCCATAGCTTTGAGGATTGCGCCCGTTATCTTTTGCCCGATGAAGGCGCAGACAGGCTGATTATCGGGAGCTTCTGCTCGATCGGTTCAGGCGCCGCCTTCATCATGGCCGGTAATCAGGGCCATCGTAACGAGTGGATCAGCACCTTCCCGTTTTTCTTCATGCCGGAGGTGCCGGAATTCGAGAATGCCGCGAACGGTTATCTGCCTGCTGGCGACACCGTTATCGGCAATGATGTCTGGATCGGCTCAGAAGCGATCATCATGCCCGGCATCACGGTGGGCGACGGCGCCGTGATCGGGACGCGCGCTCTGGTGACGAAGAATGTCGAACCCTATGCCATCGTTGGCGGCAATCCCGCGAAAACCATCCGAAAGCGGTTCGATGATGACAGCATCGCGATGCTACTCGAGATGAAATGGTGGAATTGGCAGGCGCAGCAACTGAAGGCTGCGATGCCGCTCATGACCGGCGGCAATGTCGCGGAGCTTTATCATTTCTGGCAATCCGACATGACCTAGTCTTGTGAAGGCAGGCCCGCCTCACCGGGGGCGGGCCAATGCAATTTTCGCTGCGGATGAGAACAGTCCAGGTTTTATACGCTGGCATTCGGCGGCTGTGTGAAGACGCCGATACGAGAGCCTGCACAGATATTGGTGATGAAAATTAGTCGCACCGGATTCCGCCTTTATTTAACCCCGTTGCCGGAAATCTCGCAAGTGCGGTGGTGTTGCTCTAGCGTCCTGCCGGCTTTTCCAGCAAGGAGCGGGCTCGCCGCTTTTCATATCAAGCAAGGCCAGCATGCCCTTTCAAAAGACCAGAGACCGTGAGGAATATTCGCAGCACCTTCATCTCCTGTGCCGCATAGCCGCATGGCTTGGTCTTGCGCTCGGGACTGGCTGGTTCCTCTTCTTCGTTTTGACAGGACGCTGGAATATCGCGGTCAGCCTTCTTCTGCTTGGCGTCGCAGTCATCCCGTGCTGGGTGATTTGCCTGAGGGGCCATTTTTCATGCGGTCTCATTCTCGCTCAGATCGCTTGCACCCTGTTTGTGTGCTGGTATTCGCTATTTATCGATGTTCAGGACGCGGCGGTTCCAAGAACGACGCATCTCTACCTCCTCGTCATCGTTTTCGTCGGCTATATGAATTTTTCAACGTCAGCGCTCGCTCCCGCAGTTTGTCGTTATTACGGCGGGTCTTCTGGCTTTTATTTTCCTGTGTGCTTCCGCCGCCAACCTCCCTTTCAGCACCCCGATCTCACAGGATGTCCGAAGCGTCAGCGCATGGTTCAACGGCATATTCGCAACGGGTATGTTGTGCGGTGGCGTCGCAGCGATGCAGGCTCAGTTCCGAAGCCAGACAAAAAAATGCACTCGAGCTGCGATCCGCACTCTCCAACGGGCAATTCGAGCTTTTCTATCAGGCGCAGGTGCGGACGGGACGGTTCGCTGAGCGGTGCGGAGGCGCTTTTGCGCTGGAACCATCCCAAGCGTGGCCACATACCGCCTGCGGAATTCATCCCGCTTGCGCAACGCACGGGGTTCATGCCGACGCTCGGTGCGTGGGTGATTGCCGAGGCATGCACGACGCTTGCCCGTTGGCAATCTAAAGCTTCAATGCGCCACCTCACATTGTCGATCAACATCACCGCCGACCACTTCGTGGATGCGGGATTTTTCCGCTCAGCTTCTCGAAGCCGTTTCATCAAATGGCATTGACGCACGGTTGCTCAAGCTGGAATTGACAGAAAGCGTTTTCCTTTCGGATATAGAAGCCGCCATTACCAAGATGAAGCTGCTGCATCACGCCGGGTTTGCTATCGCGCTTGATGACTTCGGAACGGGTTACTCGTCGCTGAGTTATCTACGCCAATTGCCTTTAAAGCAGCTCAAAATCGATCGAAGCTTCGTCAAGGGCGTGAGTGAAAGCGGGCGCTTGGCGGCAATAACAAAAAAACATTGTCAGGATGGGACATGATCTCTCCCTGGAGGTCCTTGCCGAAGGGGTGGAGACGGAAGCAGAGTTGCGCATGATGCTGTCATACGGCTGCGAGCTTTTTCAGGGTTATTTTTTTGCACGACCGACTTGTCTTGCAGAATTCGAGCAATACGCGGCCCGCACCTAATCCGCCGAAAAGCAGCGATGTTGTACCTCGTCTCCAGATCGCCCGAAGTCTGAGATCGTCATTCTACCCTCCGGCGCAGCGAAACCGGGTCCCAAATATCGTCGAGCGGCCCCTCCAGAGCGGTCCGCGGCGGGATGAGCTTTGGCTCGATGATGATGACCTCGGGATCGCTCCGGTTCTCCTCCAGCAGGTCGAAACCTTTCTCAAGCATCTGCGCGATATCAGGCTTGACCATGTAGACCGGGAAGGGAAGGAACGATGCAAAGGGGTCGTAGTCGAAACAGCCGACGACGATGTCGCCAAAGGCCTCGCCATCGTGGCGCCCCATGAAACGCAGCAGCCCTTCGAAATTGATTGATGAGTTGACGAAGAAGCAGCGTGGCAGGCGGCCCCTGCGTTCGTAGAACCGTTCGAACGCCAGTTCTGTCATGCGGGGCGAATAACCCGTGATTTCGATATCGTCCCCGCCCTCCATGCCGAAATGGGCGGATTTGGCCGCGTGGAAGCCGTCAATTCGCGCTCGGCTGGCGTAGTCATCGTGACCGCCGAACAAAACGACGTCGTCAGGCCCGAGTGCCCCTGCCTTCGCGGCATGGGAAAGGATCGCCGCGGTCAGTATCTGCGCGCCGTGCCGATTGTCGGAAATTACCGACGAGGCATACTTGCCGGGAAGATCGATATTGACATGCGGCAGTGCCGCCCGCGCGCAAACCTGGTGCACGCCGTCTGGATCGGTTACGCCGGCAATGAAGAGCGCATCGATGGAATAGGCAATCAATGTCTCGACGGTACGCCGCTCCTCTTCAGGATCCCGCCGGCCGGATACAACCATGGGCGAAAGGCCGCGCTTGCGTGCCTGGCCCTCGAATGTCTGCGCCATCGAGGAAAAGAAACGGTTGTCATAGATCGGGACCAGGAGACCAATGAGTCCCGATTTCGAGCTCCTCAACCCTCTCGCCTGCAGGTTAGTGGTGTAGCGGTGCGTCTTGGCAAGTGACAGGATTTTGTTGGCCGTCTCCTCGGAGATCCGTCTTTTTCGCCATGATCCGTTCAGGACGGCGCTGACCGTCGACGCGGATGCGCCGGACAATATCGACAGATCGTATATCGTGGCCTTCTTGGAACTTATGTCCTTCACTGTGATCTCCCCAACTGATTCTGATTATTAGAGCACGCGTCCTCTTGACGGAAGGGCGCTTCATGATATGGTTGTTGCACCATCGATTGTGCAGACTGGCAATATCGATTGTGCAAGGATGGTTGCTGTGGGAGTGGCAAAGGGAGAGTCTCGAATAAACGAGATGAGAAATGTTGAACGCGGCGGTTAAGAACATGCTGCGGGCGGGTTTCGTTTGCCGATTTTTGAGGAGGACTTCAATGAAGAAGATTATTTGTGCGGCGGTTGGTCTGTCGCTCGCGCTGCTCTCATCCGCAGCTTTCGCCGAAGGGCCGAAGGTTGGCGTCGTCGTTAAGATCGGTGGTATTCCGTGGTTCAACGCCATGGAAGCCGGGATCAAGGAGCAAAGCAAAAAGCTCGGCGTGGATGGTTTCATGGTCGGTCCGACAAGCGCCGACCCGGCTCTGCAGGTCCGCGCTATCGAAGATCTGATCGCCCAGAAGGTGGGCTTCATCGGTGTGGTGCCGAATGACGCCAAGGTGCTGGAGCCTGTGCTCAAAAAAGCCCAGGCCGCCGGTATCAAGGTCATTACCCATGAATCGCCCAAACAGCTCGGTGCCGACTGGGATTTTGAACTCGCATCCGCCAAAGGCTTTGGTGAAGCGCATGGAAAGCTGCTGGCGGAAAAGATGGGCGGCAAGGGTTCCTATGCCGTTTTCGTCGGTTCGCTCACCGTTCCGCTCCACAACGCCTGGGCAGATGCTGCGATCGCCTACATCAAGGCAAACTATCCAGACATGAAGCTCGTCGGTGATCGCTACGGGGTCGCTGAAGACCTGGACAAGAGCCGTTCGACGGCGCTCGATTTGATGTCGGCCAATGCCGATCTCAAGGGCTTCCTGGCCTTCGGTTCACAGGGACCCATCGGTGCCGGCCGCGCGGTTGAGGAGCGCCGCAAAGACGGCAAGGTCTTCGTTATTGGCCCATTCTCGCCGGGACAGGGCGCCAAGCTCATCAAGTCAGGCGCACTGACCGGTGGCTTTATGTGGAACCCGAAACAGGCGGGTGAGGTTTTCGTAACGCTCGCAGACCGGATCGCCAAGGGTGAGACCCCGAAGGCAGGCGACAACATTGAAGGCCTCGGTACCATCAACCCCGAAGGTAATACCATCGTTGTCGATCAGCTCCTGAAGATCGACAAGGAAAGCATCGACAAGCTCGTTTCCATGGGCCTCTGATCCTCCCCAAGGCCGAAGGTGTCGCGCGGGAAAAATGCCCCGCGCGACACCGATCTCAATTTCATGCCGAGCGCCACGTTTGAAAACCACTCGGGGCGAAAGGAGATTGACGCTATCATGAGCGCAGAACCGCTCCTGTCCCTCAAGAATGTCAAGGTCACGTTTGGTGGCGTGCGTGCCCTCAAGGGTGTTGCCTTCGAAGTCAATCCGGGCGAAGTCCATTGCCTCGCCGGCGAAAACGGTTGCGGCAAGAGCACGCTCATCAAAGTGATAACCGGCGTTTATACGCCGGAAAGCGGTGCTGAGCTCCACTTCGACGGCAGGCCCATTGCGGCGATGACCCCGACGCTTGCGCAATCGCTTGGCATACAGGTGATCTGGCAGGATCTGGCGCTGTTCGACGAAATGACAGTGGCCGAAAACATTGGCTTCCAGTTTGCGGTAAATGGAAGATTTGGCCTCGTCGACAAGCGCGCCATTGAAAAAGCTGCGGCAAGGGCGCTGGCGCGGCTTGGCGTGTCGTTCGATCTTGACAAGCCCCTCAAGGAGCTGCCGATTGCCCAGCGCCAGATCGTGGCGATTGCCCGTGCGCTGGTTGGCGAAGCCCGTCTCGTTTTCATGGACGAACCGACCGCGTCCCTGACGCAGTCGGAGACGGATTATCTGATCGACATCGTCCGCAACCTCTCGGCATCCGGTGTCGCGGTCGTCTTCGTTTCGCACCGTCTGGCGGAAGTGCTCGAGATATCGGATCGGATCACCGTTTTGCGGGACGGATCACTTGTTGGTGTTTTCCCTGTCGAAGGCATGACGCAGTCGCGCGTGACCGAGCTGATGACCGGCCGCAACTTTGACAGCGCCGTCGTTGCCGCCGATCACGATGACAAGCCGGTCGTTCTTTCCGTGCGCGGCCTGAGCCGGGCGGGTGAGTTCGAGGATGTTTCCTTCGATCTGCGGCGCGGAGAAACGCTCGGGATCACCGGCCTTCTCGGTGCCGGGCGCACGGAGCTGGCCCTGACGCTGTTTGGCATGCACCGACCGCAATCGGGCGAAATTCTCGTCGATGGAAAGAAGGTCGAGTTTCATTCCAACCGGGATGCGATTCAGGCAGGCGTCGCCTATCTCTCCGAAGACCGGCTCTCGCTGGGTCTGAATCAGCCACAGTCCATTGCCGACAATCTCGTCATGGCCTCGCTCGATAAGTTGCTGAGCGGCGGCCTCATCTCGCCATCGAAAAAGGCGGATGTCGTTTCCCGCTGGATTTCAGCGCTCGGGGTGAAGATCGGCCTGCCGGAAGATCCGATCCGCACGCTCTCAGGCGGCAACCAGCAGCGTGTGGCAATTGCCAAATGGCTGGCGATCGGACCAAAAATCCTCATCCTCGACGCACCGACAGTTGGGGTCGACGTCGGGGCGCGCGCCGGCATCTTCGAAATCGTCCGCAAGCTCGCGGCAGAAGGCCTGTCGATCATCGTTATCTCCGACGAAGCGCCGGAGGTCTATTTCAATACAGACAGGGTCATCCACATGGTCGAAGGCCGGTTCCACGCCACCTATGATCCGCGACGCCTGTCGCTGAGCGAACTGGAGTCCGCCATCTATGCGTAGGCTCATTCTCGGACATACGACCGAATTCACGCTGCTTGTGGTCATGGTCCTGCTCTGCACGGGGCTTTCTTTCGCCACCGACCGGTTCCTCACCATTTCAAATGCTTTCGATGTGCTGAATGTCTCGGCGGTCAACATCATCTTTGCGGTCGGCCTGCTCGTTGTGCTGATCTCCGGCGGTATCGACATTTCCTTCGCGGTCGCCGCTTCCGTCGTCCAATATGTCACGGTGCTGGCGCTCACCGCGCTCGGCGGTGGCAATTGGGCGGAAGGTTTCATTATTGCCGGTGCTGTTGGCCTTGGTCTCGGTTTCGTCAATGCCTTCCTGGTCTGGCGGCTCAAGATCATCTCCATCGTCGCGACCATCTCCACCTTCAACATCTTCTTCGGGCTGTTGATGTTCTTCACCAAGGGCGTATCGATCTACGACTTGCCGGAGTGGCTTTCGACGAGGGTCGTGTTTTACGAGCGTGAAATGCCCGATGGTTCCTGGGTCGAGCTGACGCTGCCTGTGGTGGTGATGATCCTCTGCTGTGTTGCCACCTGGTTCATGATTTCGCGCACCACCGTCGGGCGCAAACTTTACGCTTTCGGCGACAATCCGGAAGGCGCACGCCGCTTCGGCATCAATATCGGCGCGATGCATTACATTTCCTTCGGCTGGCTCGGCCTGATGGCAGGCATTGCCGGGCTGATGCAGGCCCATTACGCGCAGGAGGTGGTACCGAACGCGCTTTATGGCCGCGAGCTAGATGTTCTTGCCGCAACGGTCCTCGGCGGTGCGCGGCTTGGCGGCGGCAAAGGTTCTGTCATCGGCTGCGTGCTCGGGGTGCTGATGGTGTCGATCACCCAGAACGGCCTCAACCTGATGGGGGTATCTCCCTTTGCGTTCAAAATGATCGTCGGTGCCATCATTCTCATCGCGATCACTCTCTCGTCCACCCGGTTCGAAAAGCTCCTGCCGAGCGTCTTACGGACATCCGCAAAGAAGGGGAGCGCCCAGCGATGAGCAGCCTCGTCAGGAAATTCAATGCGATCTTCGGTCCGGACATGGCGGGGCCGGTGATTGCCTTCATCGCAGTCATGCTCATCTTCGGAACGTTCGCGAATAACTTTCTCTCGCTTGCGACGTTCGGCTCGGTGGCCTTTCAGCTGCCGGAACTGGGCCTTCTCACGCTGGCGATGCTGCTGCCGCTGCTGACGGGCGGGATCAACCTGTCCGTCACCTTCGCCGCCAATCTCTCAGGACTTGCCGCGGCCTGGGTACTCCAGGCTCATGGCGGTGTGGATGCGCCGCCGAGCGCCTTCTTCTTTGCCTGCCTTGCTGCATTTGCCACCGGCGGGGCTGCCGGTGCCATGACGGGTGCGGCGATCGCTTACACCCGCGCGCACCCCATTCTGGTGACGCTGTCAATGATGATTTTTCTGCGCGGCCTTGGCGAATTTCTGACCCGCGGTGGCGACGTGTCAGGGTTCCCCGCCTATATGGCGCCACTCGGTCACGGTACGCTTCTCGGCCTGCCGATCCCGCTTCTGATTTTTATCGTCTGCGTCGGCCTCTGGCATGTGTTGTTAACGCGTACCAAACTCGGCTTCGGCCTGTTGATGATCGGCTCGAACATTGAAGCTGCGCGTTATTCCGGTCTCAACACCCGCAAGATCCAGGTGCTCGTTTATACACTCTCGGGTCTGATGTGTGCTGTCGCGGGCATCATCATGCTTGCCCGTTTCAACTCCGTCCGTGTCGGCCATGGAGAATCCTATCTGCTGATCACGGTGCTGGCGGCCTTTCTCGGCGGCATCAATCCGTTCGGCGGTTTCGGCCGGGTGCTGCCCGTTTTCGTCGCGCTCATCGTGCTGCAGCTCCTGTCGTCCGGCCTCAATCTTCTCGGCGCCAACCAGCATCTGGCCACCGCGCTGTGGGGCGTGCTGATGATCGTCGTCATGGCGGCGCGCGGCCTGTTTTCGAGTTACTTCGCATCTCTCAAAAAGAAGGTATGACGTGAAAGGCCTTGGTGTTCACGCAATGATGTGGTCTTTGAAATGGGACCACGAAAATGCCGCCCGCGCCATAGCCGGTGCCGCTGCTTATGGTCAGGATTTCATCGAAATCCCGCTTGTCGATATCGCCTCCGTCGATGCGGAACACACGCGCAGCCTGCTGGAACGGCATGATCTCAGCGCGGTCTGTTCGCTAGTGTTGCCGGAGCCGGCCTGGGCGTCCGTCCGTCCGCAAGCCGCCGTCGAACATCTCAAGGCCGCACTCGACAAGGCTGCCGCCATGGGGGCGAAGGCGCTGACGGGCGTCACCTATGGTGGCACCAATGAGCGAACCGGGTTTCCGCCGACGCAGTGCGAATATGACAATCTGACGAGGGCGCTCTCCGCGGCCGCCACCCACGCAAAAGCGCTCGGCCTGCAATTCGGCATCGAGACCGTCAACCGCTACGAAAACCATCTGCTCAACTCCGCCGAACAGGCGGTGGCGCTGGTGGAACGGATCGGTGCCGACAACGTCTTCATCCATCTCGATACCTTCCATATGAATATGGAGGAAAAGGGCATCGCCAATGGCATCGTCGCCGCCCGCAATCACCTGAAATACATGCATATGTCGGAAAGTGATCGCGGCACTCCGGGCTTCGGCAACGTTGCCTGGGACGAGGTGTTTTCGGCGCTCGCGGCCATAAGGTTCAGTGGCGTCCTTGCCCTTGAGGGCTTTGCCGCGATGCCGGAAGAGATGGCGGGCGCGATTTCGACGTGGCGGCCCGTCGCCGCCAGCGCTGAGGAGTCCCTGGAGAAGGGGCTGGCCTTTCTACGCGACAAGGCAAATCAGTACCGGATTTTCGAGTAGCGGGTGGCGATAATCATTTTTCGAGGCGAGGGCATCTTGAGTAAAATTGACGATAATGCCGGTGAAATTGCAGGCCTCGCGCTGAAAAGGTTCGCCGGCTCGAATGGCCGGCGCGTGATGATTGCCATTACGGGCGCCCCCGGATCGGGAAAATCAACCATCGCCGAACGTGTGGTCGATGCCCTGAACGCGGGCAACACTGTGTCCGCTGCGCTGTTTCCGATGGATGGCTTTCATTATGACGATGCCGTGCTTGAGGCGATGAACCGCCGCGCTTTCAAGGGCGCTATCGACACCTTTGACGCCCACGGCCTGCGCCATATGCTTGAGCGCCTGAAAGCCAATCAGGACGATGTCGTTGCCGTGCCGGTCTTCGATCGCGCCATCGAGATTGCCCGCGCCGGCGGCCGGCTGATCCCTCAATCCGTCGATATCATCGTCTGCGAGGGCAATTATCTCCTCGCCAGAGAAACGCCTTGGGATCGTCTGAGACCGATCTTCGATCTCACTGTCTTCGTCGATGTCGAGGAGGACGATCTGCGTGCGCGGTTGCGCGACCGATGGCTTGGTTTCGGTCTCGGCGAGGAGGAGATCAACCGCAAGGTGGAGGAGAACGATCTTCCCAATGGCCGCTTCATCACGTCCGCAAGCGCGGAGCCGGATATTCGCATCAGAAATCCGGGGAAAAGTGCGGCGTCCTGAGCCCGCCTGAATGACGGCGCCTCCCCATTCAAAGTCAAGCGAAACAGAAAGCGAAAGAGACACCATGAAACACGGCATCTATTATTCTTACTGGGAACATGAGTGGAGCGCCAAGTTCGGCCCCTATATCGAAAAGGTCGCCAAGCTCGGTTTTGATATCATCGAAGTCGCCGCCCACCACATCAACGAGTATAGCGACGCCGAACTCGCGACCATCAGACAGAGCGCCAGGGATAACGGCATCATGCTCACTGCCGGGATCGGTCCGTCCAAAACGAAGAACCTGTCGTCAGAGGATGCTTCGGTGCGTGCTGCCGGCAAGGCATTCTTTGAGCGAACCCTTTCCAATGTCGCCAAGCTCGATATCCGCACCATCGGCGGGGCATTGCACTCCTATTGGCCAATCGATTATTCGCAGCCGGTCGACAAGGCAGGCGATTATGCGCGCGGCGTCGAAGGCATCAACGGAATTGCCGATTTCGCCAACGATCTCGGTATCAACCTGTGCATTGAGGTTTTGAACAGGTTCGAAAACCATGTTCTTAACACTGCGGCCGAAGGTGTCGCTTTCGTGAAGGATGTCGGCAAGAACAATGTGAAAGTCATGCTGGATACGTTCCACATGAATATCGAGGAAGACAGTTTTGGCGAGGCCATCCGGACGGCTGGGCCGTTGCTAGGCCATTTCCACACGGGCGAAAGCAATCGCCGCGTTCCCGGCAAGGGCAGGATGCCGTGGCATGAAATCGGTCAGGCTCTCCGCGAGATCAATTACAGCGGCGCGGTCGTCATGGAGCCTTTCGTCAAGACCGGAGGCACGATCGGGTCGGATATCAAGGTTTGGCGAGACCTCAGTGAAGGCGCCGACATCGCGAAAATGGACGAGGATGCCCGTAATTCGCTGGCATTCTCCCGCTTCGTCCTTGGCGGCTGATTTGCGATAATATGCTGGCCGGGCGGTCGCATCTGCGGTCGCCCGGCCCAAACAGTCATCGCTATGGGCGGATCGCCGCCCCAGCCGTCATAGGCGAGTTGAACAGACGATCGCTTGGGGCTAAAGCTCCAGCGTCTCTTCAGGATCAGGACGATCCGCCAAAGGCCGCTGGTTTTTATGATCCCTGTCGCACTCCCATCTGTGGAAGCGTTGCTTCTCCTCGCCTTCCTTCTCGTTACGACATGCGGCTGGGTCGTCTGGACCTTAAGTCTTCTTGTTCGATATGCGGCAGGACGCTGGAAGCGCCCGATGATCCTGCCCTATGGGCTGGTAACCGCTGTCGCCCTCTTCACCCTGTGGCAGATCGGCGATTTTTACCTCCTGATGAATGCCTATGAAAACGAGAGGGCGGCAAGCTATCGGCCGGAGCTATCGGCGCCGGCACGCCTTGGCCAGATCGATATGCCCAAAGGCACGAAACTGGAACTTGCCATTGCGGATAACAGGGAGGCCTTCAGCCAGGCCGTGTTTCCGCATCCGGTGCGGATCGCCGATGTCGATGCTCTCGACATTGCCCGCTACATTGCGATCAAGACCAATGAGAATTACGAGACCGTTGGCTTTGCGCCTGAGAGCATGCGGGTAACCGGTAATGGCGTGGCCATCCAGAGCGCATGGCGCTGCGATGCGACGCAGCCAGTGGAGTTCGACCTCAAACCAGATGGCGACATTTCCGCTTTCACGAGATGTGTTCTTGCCGATGGCAATGTCGTCGATGGTATCCGCTTGCCAAAGGGCACGTCCGTCCGTTCATCCACCGGCAACGTCTATATCGACGGTTTTGTCGATCGAGACAGGTGGGTTGTTGATACGCCGGAAGGGCAGGTTGTCCACATCGACGATTTTGCCCTTCAAGATGTCACGTTAGCATTTGATGAAGGACGCAAGCTTTACGAAATTCGCAGTGCCAAGCTGTCGGAAGAGAAGAGCGTCGGCATGGATCGCTTCCCGCCCGGCACCGAGATCAACCTCAATTCGCGGCAAATCCGAGGGGAGTATCCTGGTGCCTGGTGGCTGAGGCCGTCTGCCGGTCTCATAGCACCAGAGGCAGGCAGGTCAATGGTGTTGAGCCGCGACGGTAAGGTTCTTTCCATCCGACCGGATTGAAATTTCTGGCGACGGCGCCTGTTGCATTCACCGCAGGACGGACGAAAGAAACTCGCGTGTCCGTTCTTCCCGAGGCTGGCCGAAGATTTCGTCCGGTTTTCCCTGTTCACAGATACGGCCCTTGTCGAAGAAACAGACGCGGTCCGAGACTTCGCGGGCGAACCGCATTTCGTGGGTGACGAGGAGCATGGTCAGATCATGCTCATGGGCAAGGTCGCGGATGACGGACAGCACCTCGCCGACCAGCTGCGGGTCAAGCGCCGAAGTGGGCTCGTCAAAAAGTAGGACACGCGGGCGCATCGCAAGCGAGCGGGCAATGGCGACACGCTGCTGTTGGCCACCAGAAAGCTGCACGGGATAATGATCTTTCTTGTCCGCAAGTCCGACCATCTTCAACAGTTCGAGCGCACGCGCCTCGGCCTCTCCCCGGCTGATGCCGAGAACCCGCACCGGCGCTTCCACGATGTTGCGCAGCACGGTCATATGAGGGAAGAGATTGAAGCTCTGGAAAACCATGCCGACATGGTTCCTGATCTGGCGAAGATGCTTTTCAGAGGCTTTGAAAGGTCCTTTGCCTCCCGGCTCATGGTAGGACATGTCGGCAAGGGTCAGCTTTCCCTCCTGGAATGGTTCCAGCGTCATGAGAATGCGCAGAACCGTTGACTTGCCGGAGCCGGAGGGACCTATGAGGGTAACTTTCTCGCCCTTGGCGACGTTGAAATTGAACTGATCGAGCACCGTCAGAATGCCGAAGCGTTTCGTGACGTCGGAAAATTCGATCAGTGGCTGATTGATGTGATTGGTCATCGCAAGGGTATTCCTGCTTTTGGAAGCGCCCTTTGCAGGCGGCTGAGGCCTGCCGAGCAGATTATGGTCAGAAGGAGGAAGATCAGGCCGACAAGCGTCAGCGGTACCAGATATTCGAAGGTTCGCTCGCCGATCATGTTGGCAAGCCCCATCATTTCAAGAACCGTGACGACTGAAAGCACCGGCGTTTCCTTGATCATGGCAACCAGATAATTGCCCATGGCCGGAACGATGCGCGGAATGGCCTGTGGGATGATGATGTCCCTGTAGGTTTGCATGCGTGTGAGATTAAGCGCCGTCGCTGCCTCCCATTGCCCGTGATGCACTGCCTCAATGCCGCCGCGATAGACCTCGGACGTGTAGGCGGCATATTGCAGGCCGAGCGCCAGCGCTCCTGTGAGAAACGCCGGCAGGACAATGCCGAAATCCGGAAGTACGTAATAAAGGAAGAACAGCTGCACCAGAAGCGGCGTATCGCGCAGGAACTCAACCACAAGCGCAGTCGGCCAGGCGATCATCTTCACCCGGCTGCGGCGCAGCAGGGCGAAAACGAGACCCAGAACCAGCGCAATGGCAAAACCGGCGGCGGCGGCTTTCAGCGTCACCGTAAGCCCGATCAGAATGATGGGCAGGATCGAGGTGGTGTAGGTGAGCCAGGTGGTCGTGTCCCATTCGTAACCATACATCATGAGAAGATATCCTTACGAATGGCGCGTGCGCGGGAAGACGTTGCCACGGCGCACGAAGCGTTCGATCACCCGAATGACCACCATCAGGATCAACGACATCGCGAAATAACAAAGCAGCGTGACCGAATAGATGCTGGCGCTATCGAGCGTCAGGTTGCGGATCGACTGCGCCGCGAAGGTGAGGTCGGCAATCGAGATTAGGGAGACGAGCGAAGAAAGCTTCAGCGTTTCAATGGCGAGATTTCCGAAAGCCGGCATCATTTCCACCACCGCCTGCGGCAGCGAAATGCGAAACAGCGTCTGCATCCGTGTGAAGTTCAGTGCGCGTGCGGCTTCCAGCTGCTGCACCGAGACGGAAGACAGCGCGCCGCGAACGATTTCCGCTCCGTAACCGCCAGCGTGGGCGGCAAGCACCAGCACCCCCGTCGTGATCGGATCGAAGCTCAACCCGACCAGCGGCAGGGCATAATAGAACCAGAATAGCTGCACCAGCAGCGAGGTGCCGCGGAACACTTCCGTGTAACAGAGCGCTATGGCCGACAGGATCGGTCCACCCTCGACGCGCAGAATGCCGAAGAAAAAAGCGAGCACCGTGCCGACGACAAGGGCTGCGAGCGTAATCGTCATGGTGACGACGGCGCCTTGCCACAACATCGGCAGATAGGCAGTCATGTCCATCTGGAGTTTTCCCGAATTCCCGAGGAACGGCGCCCGGTTATGCCCGGGCGCCGGCTGGCATTATTTGCCGGCGCAGAGATCGGCGACCTTCTTTTCGGCCGCTGCCGCGATACTCTGTTCGGAGAGGCCGTATTTGGCGAGGATTTTCTTGTAGTCGTCCGTCTTGCGGAATTCGACGAGGGCGGCGTTGAAGGCGTCACGCAGCTCCTTGTCTTCCGGGCGGAAAGCGAATCCGCCGTAATTGCGCACCGGCGCATCCTTCACGACCGGATCGGTGAAAGGCTCGACCTGTTCGACATTGGCCTGACCCTTGGCGAGTTCCGAAACCGTCAGCTCCGTGGCCGCATAGGCGTCGGCGCGGCTCTGGACGGTGGGAATGGCATCGGCATTGGCGGGGATGAAGACGATCTGCTCTTCCTTGACGCCGACGGCGCGCAGGAAGTCGACATTGTTCGCGCCCGACACGACGGCCACCTTCAACGAAGGGTCCTTGGCGATGTCGGCATAGGTGGTCAGCTTTTTCGGGTTGCCCTTCTTCACCAGCAGGCCTTCGCCATAGGACGAATTCGGTTCGGTAAAGGCAACCTGCTTGCAGCGCTCGGGTGAGATGTTCTGTTCCGCGGCCGCAAAATCGAAGCGACGGGCCTTGAGGCCGGGGATCAGCGTGCCAAAGGGCGTCACTGTCCAGTTGACCTCTTCGATGCCCATCGATTTCAGAACCGCATTGGCCACATCCGGGCCGATACCGGCGGAGGTGCCATCCGGCTGCATGTAGGAATAGGGTACCTCATTGGCCGTGGCGGCCCGGATATAGCCCTGGCTTTTGACTTCTTCGACGGTCAGCGCGCTTGCTGACGTCGCGCCGATGGTAAGGGCGAGGGCGGAAAGGCCGGCAAGTCTTGTCATACGCATGTTCTTACTCCTCTGGTTGGGTTGCGTGGTCCGTTTTCGGATCTCACGGTGTTTCTTCTGGCTAGGTATTCTCCGTGACCGTGGCGATGACGGAAAGGCAGTCTCCGGCCTTGATAAGGCCGGGAACGTGGCGTGCAGCGAGCAGGCCACTGATGGAGGCGCGGTAATCGACAGGCGCAAGGCCGGTTTTGCCGATAGGGTAAACCCGGGCAATTGTTTCACCTGCCGTGACCGCGTCTCCCAGATCGCGGACGAAGACAACGAGACCGTCGTCTTCAGCAAAGGTGAAGCAGTTACTGGAGGGCATATCCAGCCAACGGCTTGGCGCGGGAACGGGCGAACCGGCCAATATGCCCGCATGGCGCAGCAGATTGACGATGCCTTTCCGGGCGATATCGATCGATTTCGCGCTTGCCGTGCCGGCCCCGCCGAGTTCCGTGGTGACAAAGACCTTTCCCATCTCCTCGACGGTCGTGTCCAGCATGCCGACGGCGTCGATTTCCAGCATCTTCATCGAGTAAGGGGCGGCAAAAGCGGCTACCGCATCAAAACAACGGCTTTCCTGAGTTTTGTCGGGCAACTCGTGCGCCGCTGCATAGGGCAGGAAATCAAGCGTCCTGCCGCCGGAATGGAAATCGAGAACGATATCCGCGAGCGGTATCAAATGACGGGTGACGTAGTCGGCGATCTTCTCCGTCACGGTACCATCAGGGCGGCCGGGAAAGCTGCGGTTGAGGTTTCCCCGGTCGATGGGCGAGGTGCGCGTTCCAACACGGAAGGCCGGGTAGTTGAGCGCTGGGACGATGATGATGCGGCCTTTCACCTCGGCTGGGTCGAGTGTCTGGGCGAGTTCGAAAAGCGCGGCCGGCCCTTCATATTCGTCACCATGATTGGCGCCGGTCAAAAGGGCGGTCGGCCCCTCACCATTGGCGATAACGCAGATCGGGATCATCACCGAGCCCCAGGCACTGTCATCGCGGCTGTAGGGCAGCCGCAGATGACCGTGTTGCACGCCCTTGCCATCGAAATCGACGGAGGGCGTGATCGGGGAGGGGCGAAGCGCGGTCTTCAACATCATCCTCAGCCTTTCACGAAGAGTTGCCGCGGCACATTGGAAAGGCACTCGACACCGGTTTCGGTGATGGCGATGCTTTCGGTGATCTCGAGCCCCATGTCTTCCAGCCAAAGGCCGGTCATGAAATGGAACGTCATGCCGGGTTTCAGCTCCGTGCGGTCGCCGGGGCGAAGGCTCATGGTGCGCTCGCCCCAATCTGGCGGATAAGAAAGTCCGATCGGATAGCCGGTGCGGTTGTCCTTGATGATCCCGTATTTTTTCAACACGGCAAAAAAGGCATTGGCGATGTCTTCGCAGGTATTGCCGGGCTTGGCTGCGGAAAGACCGGCCTCCATGCCCTCGAGCGTTGCTTTTTCCGCATCGAGGAATGCCTGTGTCGGCTTGCCGAGAAAGACAGTGCGCGACAGCGGGCAATGATACCGCCTGTAAGCACCGGCGATTTCGAAGAAGGTGCCTTCGCCTGAGCGCATCGGCTTGTCGTCCCACGTCAGGTGCGGCGCGGAGGCGTCGGCACCGGAAGGAAGGAGCGGCACGATGGCGGGGTAATCGCCGCCGAATTCGGCGGTGCCACGAATGCCGGCATCGTATATTTCAGCCACGAGATCGCACTTGCGCATGCCTGGTTCAATGACGTCGACGATACGCTTGTGCATCAGTTCCACGATCTTGCCGGCCTTGCGCATATAGTCGAGTTCGGTCGGGCTTTTGACAGCACGCTGCCAGTTCACGAGGCTGGCGGCATCCTTGAAACGTGCGTTTGGCAGATGTTTGCTCAGCGATGCGAAGGCTGCTGCCGAGAAATAATAATTGTCCATTTCGACACCGACCGTCAGGCCGGACCAGCCCCGTTCCTCGATGATCTGCGACAACAGGTCCATCGGATGCCGTTCGCTCGATTGAACATAGTGATCGGGGTAGCCGATGATATTGTCGTGGGCGAGGTATGCCGTGCGCTTGGCTCCATTCGCATCCTGCTTGCGGCCATACCAGATGGGCTCACCATCCGGCGGCACCAGCACACATTGGTGGACATAGAAGGACCAGCCATCGTAGCCTGTCAGCCAGTGCATATTGGATGGATCAGTGACCACAAGCAGGTCAATACCGGCCTTTTCCATGGCCTTGCGGGTTTCAGACAGGCGCGCGGCATATTCCTCGCGCGTAAAGTTCAGCGATACGCTCACGCTGCGTCTCCCATTGTTACGCTGTTCTCGATGATTTGGCCGCTGTCCGCGTCTTTGGCGCGGGCAAAGGCGAGATTGGCGATGGCGGTGTCCTGTACGCCGGTGCCGGTCAGATCGGCAAAGGTGATGTCGTTGGCCGACAGACGGCCCCGTGCCTTGCCGGCAATCACGTGCCCAAGCTCGGCGAAAGGTTGATCCCGTTCGACGCGACCGGCGGCAATCGCGTGATGCAATTCGCCGAGAATGCGGGTCTGCGTAAGCCTGTCCGCGATATAGAGCGCTTTGGCGAATACGGCCGGATCGATCTCGTTCTTGTGTTCGGCATCCGATCCCATCGCGGTCAGATGTTGGCCGTCTTCCAGCCAGTCTGAGAGCAGGATCGGCTTTTCGGCCGGTGTCGTGGTGACGATAATGTCAGCGTTTCGCACGGCTGCCTGTGGATCAGCCACCGCGGAAACGTCGATGCCGTGCTCTCTGGTAAAATCGGTTGCCAGCGTCTCAGCCTTGTCATGGTTTCGTGCCCAGATCCGGGCCGATTTGATCGACCGCACCAGCGTCAAAGCCTCGAGCTGCAGACGCGCCTGCATGCCCGCCCCGAAAATCGTCGCGACGGACGCGTCCTTTCGCGCCAGATGCCGCGCGGCGACTGCGCCAGCCGCAGCGGTGCGCACATCGGTTAGGTAACCATTGTCGAGAAGCAGGGCCTCTACCAGCCCCGTCCTTGCACTGAAAAGGATCATGAGACCGTTGAGGCTTGGCAGACCAAGCTTCGGATTGTCGAAGAAGCCGGGGCTGACCTTGATGGCAAAACCGTCGAAGCCCGGCACGTAGGCAGTCTTCACATCCACTTCGCCGCGAAACTCGGGAATATCGAGCCGCATGATGGGCGGCATGGCGACAGCTTGCGTTGCAAGGGCGGCGAAGCCCTGCTCGACACAGTCAACCGCGGAAAGGTCGAGCTTCACGACGGCGCGCAGGTCTTTTTTTGTGAGAATGGTAATACGGCTCATGCGACGCCTCCGTCGACGATCTTCCGGTGGACCGCGGGATCGATGTTTCCGCCCGATACGATGATGGCGGTTGGGCCGCTGATGTTGACCTTGCCGGAGAGGATTGCGGCAAAACCAACGGCGCCAGCGCCTTCGACTGTCAGCCCCTCTTCGCGTGCCGCATGGCGGATGCCCTCCGCGATCTCATTTTCTGAGAGCAGCAGGATCTCGTCGAGGAGTTGCTGGCAAAGGGAAAATGTCACGCGGTTTGCCAGTCCGATCCCGCCGCCGAGCGAATCTGCCAGCGTCTCTTCCTCTCGGACCGAGACGGGCCGGCCGGCTTTGACCGACGCATGCATGGCCGCACCCCGCTCCATGGAAATGCCGATGACCCGCGCCTCCGGTTTCAGCGCCTTCACGGCGACGGCGGTACCGCCCGCAAGCCCACCTCCGGATAGAGGGATGAGAATTGTTTCCAGGTCGGGCATGTCTTTAACGACCTCGAGGCCTATCGTGCCCTGGCCAGCCACGATGTCGGCATGATCGAACGGGGGGATAGCGGTGAGCCCGCCGCTTCTGGTCAGGCGGTCCACTTCCTCCTGCGCGTCATCCTGCGACCCACCGACGATCCGGACCTCCGCACCGAGCGCGCGGATCGCCTCAACCTTGTTCGCCGGCACCAGCGACGACATGCAGATCGTGGCGGGAATACCGAGTTTCTTTGCCGCATAGGCGACCGCCCGGCCATGATTGCCAGTGGAGGCGGTGACGAGACCACGCCTGCGTGCCTCATCGTCAAGCAAGAGTATGGCGTTCATCGCACCGCGCAGCTTGAAAGCGCCGACAGGCTGAAGGGTTTCAAGCTTCAGGTGAACGGGATAACCGACGCGTTCGGAAAGATTGTCTGAGCGAACCAACGGTGTTCGCTCAACTCTTCCCTCGAGCCGCACCGCAGCCTGCTCTATCGCTTCCCGTGAGACCGGCAGCTGGCTCTTGTAAACCGACATGGACAGGTTTTCGCTCTTCATGATTGTCATGTTGAGAGCGAAGTAAAATCATGTCAATTATTATATTGTAATGATTCAATGATTTTCGGGCGACGACCTCAGCCGATCGAGCCGATATCGTAGACGGGCGGCAGTTGTTCGAAGGTCTGTCGCACTGTGGTCAAAGCTCTGGTAAGAGTTGCATGATTGAGGCGGCCGCCGAGGCATATGCGGATGCCGCCGCCATGGCCGGGCCCGGCAATAAAGGGTTCCGATGGGGTTACCGCGACATTCTGGGTCGTCAGCGCGCGCACCAGGCCGTCCTCCGTCCAGCGCGTCGGAACCTTCAGCCAGGCGCAGAAGGAAAGGGGATGGGTCGAGGCGATATGCTGGCCTAGGATATCCAAGGCAATTTTCTGCCGCGCCCGTGCCTCGGCGCGCTGCACGTCCAGCAGCCGCAAGGCAGTGCCGTTTTCGACCCAGCGGGTCGCTATCTCGGCCGTGAGATAGGTTCCGCTCCAGCTCGTTACCCGCAGGATGGACGCGGCGCGGATGGAGTAGGCCGGCGGCACGACAAGATAGCCGACGCGCAGCCCCGTCAGGACCGCTTTCGTGAAGCTGGTGACGAAAAAGCCGAGATCAGGCAGCATTTCAGTGATGGATGGCAGATCATCCTCGATGATCGGCCGATAGACTTCGTCTTCAATGACAAAGATGCCATAGCGTTCAGCGATAGCGGCGATCGCCTGCCGTCGCGCCGGGCCCGATACATGTCCGGTGGGATTGTTGAGGGTGGGAATGAGCACCAGCGCGCGCACACCTCCGGCTGCGCACGCGGCCTCCAGCGCATCCGGCAATATGCCCTCCTCATCCGTGGGCAGGCCCTTGAGGCTGAAGCCGAGGATGTTCGACAGGCCGATAATGCCATGGTCCGTCAGGCTTTCGCAGAGAACCACGTCGTTCGAGCGGATGATACAGCTCAGAGCGAGGAAAATACCGTGAGCTGCGCCATTGGTGACGAGGATACGTTCCGCCCCTGCGCTAACACCCATCATGCCAAGCCATGTGCGCGCGGTTTCCCGGTGGCTCTCAAGGCCCGCGACGGGGCGGCATGGGCGCATGAAGCCGGAATTGTCCCCCTCTGCCATCTCCCGCAGAATGGCGCGTGACGCGTTTTCATGCTCGTCGAGATAGACGCCCCTGATAATGGAGAGGTCAAGTACCTCGGTCGGGCTGTGGTCGAGCATCATGCGGCCCGCGCGGTCCGTCACCCGTGTCTTCACGAAGGTGCCTCGGCCGATCTCGCCGCTGAGATAACCCAGCCGTTCGGCCTCCTTGTAGGAAAGGCTGACGGTCTGGACAGACAGTCCGAGTTCACGCGCCAGATCGCGGTGGGTCGGCATGCGTTCCATCGGCTTCAGAACGCCGGCGTCGATATCGGCGATGATGCGCTC
The DNA here is from genome assembly GCA_025667525.1 of Glebionis coronaria. Lineage (NCBI taxonomy): Eukaryota > Viridiplantae > Streptophyta > Magnoliopsida > Asterales > Asteraceae > Glebionis > Glebionis coronaria. Next base: position 20,681 of record JANFOE010002157.1, read on the forward strand.
TGTCAGTGCCGAATGTTTCGTTTCGCCCTTCTGCTTGGTGAGCGACGGGCGCCACGCCACCGGTTTGGTTGCGGAAACCGGATCGGAGTTCATCGGATTGGCTTGACGGCGCATGAAATTGTCTCGTTTTAGACGGGGCTATTTCATGACATTATGCATGCTTTCGCGAAAAGATGAAGCCTTATGCAGCGCAGACGGCAACTGCGCTGCAAAGAGGTGCAGTTGCCGTCGAAATGAGCAGCCGTTGCAGTTGTTCGACGCCGATGCTGCGTCAGATTTTTTCTCCTGCCCTCACCAAATCGTCCATAACGCTGCGGACGGCGGATTCGGCGATGGCGATGATCTCGTCCACCTCCGCCTTTGTTGTCACCAGGGGGGGTGCGAAGCCCAGAATATCGCCATGTGGCATGGCCCGCGCAATGAGGCCGCCATTGCGTGCTGCCTTCGAAACGCGTGCGCCGACCGCAAGACCCGGTGCAAAACGTGTCTTCTTTTCCCGGTCCGCCACGAATTCGATAGCGCCCATCAGGCCCACGCCACGCACTTCGCCGACGATTGGAAGCTGTGCGAACTTCGCCTTCAACTGCTCTTGAAAATAGCTGCCGACGGCCCGCGCGTTGCCGGGCAGATCTTCCTTTTCGACAATGTCGAGCACGGCATTTGCGGCCGCCGCGCCGATCGGGTGGCCGGAATAGGTATAGCCGTGCGAGAAGGCGCCGACGCGATCAGCGCCGTCCTCCATCACCTTGTAGACTTTTTCCCCAACGATGGCGCCTGAGAGCGGGAAATAGGCCGAAGTCAGACCCTTGGCGACGGTGATGAGGTCCGGTTCGATGCCGTAATGCTCGCAACCGAACATGGAGCCCGTACGGCCGAAGCCGGTGATGACCTCGTCGGCGATCAACAGGACATCATATTTTTTGAGAACATCCTGTATCGCCGGCCAGTAGCCTTCCGGCGGTGGCGTGATGCCGCCCGTACCGAGCACCGGTTCGGCAATGAAAGCGCCGATCGTGTCGGGGCCTTCGCGCAGAATGAGCTCTTCCAGTTCGTCGGCGCGCCGTTTTGAGAATTCCAGTTCTGTTTCACCGGCTTCAGCGCCCCAATAATGGTGGGGGACGCCGGTATGCAGCACGCCAGCGCGCGGCAGGTCCATGTGTTCATGATAAAAGCTCATGCCGGTCATGGAGCCGGAAACCACGCTGCAGCCGTGATATCCCCGCTCGCGGGAAATGATCTTCTTCTTCTCTGGTTTGCCGCGCAGGTTGTTGTAATACCAGACGAGTTTGGCCTGGGTCTCGTTGGCATCCGAGCCCGACATGCCGTAAAACACCTTGCTCATCTTGCCGGGAGCCATCTTCACCAGCCGGTCTGAAAGGATCGCCAGTTCGTCCGTCGTGTGGGCGGCGTAAGAGTGATAGTAGGCGAGCCGATAGGCCTGACGGGAAATGGCTTCCGCCACCTCGGTGCGACCGTAGCCGACATTGACGCAATAAAGCCCGGCAAAGCCATCGATCAACTGCTTACCGTGCGCGTCCTGAATGCGTATGCCCTTACCGGTTTCAACGATGGTCGGTTCCCCGAGCTTGCCGCTGGCGAAGTCCTTCAGCTGCGTGAAGGGATGCAGAACCGCATTTCGATCCATTTCCGCGATATTTTTGATGTCGATGGTCATAGGCGGGTTCCTTTCAGGCAGCCAGATTGCCGAAGCAGACATATTTGGGTTCGAGATATTCCAAGAGGCCGTGACGCGAGCCCTCGCGGCCAAGGCCGGATTGTTTCCAGCCGCCGAAGGGGATCGGCGCGCCGGTAAATTTCGGCGTATTGACGGCAACCATGCCGTATTCCAGCTGGTCGGTCAGTCGCATCGCCCGGCCGAGATCGTTGGTGTAAAGATAGGCAGCAAGGCCCATCTCCGTCGCATTGGCGCGTCTCACGACCTCCCGCTCATCATCAAAGGGCAGGATGGCGGCGACCGGCCCGAAGGTCTCCTCGCGCGCGATCAGCATCTCGTCCGTCACATCGGCGAGCACGGTGGGAGTGACGAAATTGCCCCCGAGCGGACTGTCCTGGCCGCCGCAGACGAGGCGTGCGCCGGCAGAAAGCGCCTGCGCGATCTGCTGACGGCACTTTTCGGCGACGGATGGTCGTGTCATTGGCCCGATGTCGATGCCAGGCTCAAGACCATGGCCAACGGTCAGTCTGGAAGTCGCGTCGGCAAACCGCTCAATGAAGCGGTCATAAAGCCCGCGTTGAACATAGATGCGATTTGCCGCAAGGCAGTCCTGTCCCGATGTGGCGAATTTGGCTGCGAGGCAGCCCTTCACGGTCTGGGACAGGTCCGCATCGGCGAAGACGATGAAGGGAGCGTGGCCGCCAAGTTCCAGCGATGCTTTCTTGATAGTCGCCGCCGATTGCGTGAGGAGGAGCCTTCCCACCTCGGTCGAGCCGGTGAAGGAAAATGCCCTTACCTCCGTATGCTCCAGCAGGCGGCGCGCAAGTGGTGCGGCTTCTCCCGGCAAAACCTGCAATACGCCGGCCGGCATGCCCGCTTCCTGCGCGAGCTTCGCCAGAGCCAGTGCCGAAAGCGGTGTTTCAGGCGCCGGTTTGACAATCATCGTGCAGCCGGCAGCAAGGGCGGCGCCCGCCTTGCGAGCGATCATGGCCGAGGGAAAGTTCCAGGGGGGTGATGGCCACCGTCACGCCTATCGGCTGCATCCGCACGGAAAGATTACCGCCTTTGAGGTGGCTCGGAATAGTTTCGCCGTAGGATCTCTCACCTTCGCTCGCAAACCAGTCGAGAAAGGCGGCGGCGTAGGAAATTTCGCCGAGCGATTCAGAGTGCGGCTTTCCCTGCTCGGCAGTGATGATTACCGCTAGATCGCCGGCGTTGTCGCGCATCAGCCGGCCCCATGCCCGCAGAATGTCACCGCGTTCGACCGGCAGCATGTCCCGCCACGTCGCAAACGCCCTGCCAGCTGCTTCCACGGCAACCTCGACGTCATCTTCGGTGCAGGCGCAAACATCGAGCAGAGCCTCGCCATTTGCCGGATCGGTGACGACAAGCGTTTCCGCCGTTCTATCCATTGCCCATCCAGCAACGCGCGATGCTCACGAGGTCTGGCCTTCTCAGGCTTTTAAGCGCAAGCGCCGGCGATGGCCTTTCATGGGCAGGCTCCTTTTCCGTTGCGGGAAGCTTACCGGCAAGGCATCATTGATCGGCAGCGTTTCTGTATGCTTGGTGCAGGAATAATGCTCTTTATGGGGTGAACACCGAGGAATTGTGCATGACCGATATCGATAGAGCCGACCGGGCGTTGCTCGAAGCCGTTCAGAAGAACAACCGTCTGACCTCGGAGGAGTTGGCAAAGATCGTCAACCTCTCGCCAACCGCGTGCCAACGGCGCCTCAAACGCCTGCGTGAAGAGGGGGTGATCGAGAGCAGAGTCGCCATCGTCTCGCCGAAGGCGGGGGCCGCGGCATTACGATGATCGTACTCGTTTCGCTTGAGCGTGCGGCCGCGATATCGTCGATCGCTTCAAGGCGGCTATCCGCGCCGACCCGCGAAGTCATGATCGGTTATTACGTCACGGGCGACGCTGATTTCATTCTGGTCATCAGCCGCCAGGGACATGGAGGAACTACGAGGCTTTCACCCGCCGGTTCTTTTATGAGAACCACGATATCAAGGGCTTCAAGACCATGGTCGTCATGGATCGTGTAAAGGCCGGATTTTCCTTTCCGATCGAGGTTTGACGACTTGCGGTTCACAAGTCTCGCTACCAGATGTCCGGATGCTAAAAAGGCCGATGAATGTTTCCTGAAACCTCTCTCCCCATCCAGACCGGGCGGTGACCCTCCGCCCTTTCCAGTTTGCGGATTTCGATGCTATGCCGAGTATCATAAGCGCAGCGACGTCTATCGATTCCTCTATTCTTCGCCGCCATCGGCGAAGCTTTGGAAGCGCAGTTTTCAAAAGCCCTTTCGACTGCTTTCGAGAAGGACGGAGACACGCTGCGACTTGCTGTTATGCGAGATGCGGATTCCGCACTCGTTGGTGAGGTTCTTCTAAAGATTGCAGCGTGAGCGCGCTGCAGGCCGAAATCGGCTATATCTTCAACCCGCATTTTCCGGACAAGGCTATGCCACGGAAGCAGTGAGAGCGGATGATCACGCTCGGCTTCAAGGCGTTGGTTACGCACCGCATTTTTGCACGACTTGATGCCTTGAATCATGGATCGATCGGTGTCGTTGAGCGTTTGGGCATGCGCCAAGGAAGCGCATCTCATCGAGAACGATCGGTTCGACGGTTTATGGGGTGACGAGTTCATCTATGCGGTGTTGAACAGAGAGTGGGCATCCACTTCGTGATCAGTTGCAGGGTGGCCTGAAGGTCGCCCGTTTTAAGGAAGTCGCGCGTGTCCGTCTCATCTTGATCCTCGGGGATCAATTGTCGCTTCGATTTCCCTCGCTTGATGGCGTTGATAAAGAACAAGATACGCTACTGCTTTGTGAGGTGATGGCAGAGGCGACCTATGTTGGTCACCACAAGAAGAAGATTGCATTCATCTTCTCGGCGATGCGGCACTTTGCCGAAGAATTGCGCGAAGCAGGCTATCGGGTGCGCTACACGACAATCGATGATGAAGACAGATGCGGGCTCCTTTACCGGCGAAGTCAGACGAGCGGTAACCGTCATCGATCCATTGGCAATTTGCGTGACCGAGGCCGGCGAATGGCGCGTCAAGTCCGAACTCGAGAGTTTAGAGGGTGCCGTCGGCGTGCCGGTCGAAATCAGGCCGGATACGCGGTTTCTCGCAACGCAGGACGAGTTTCGAGACTGGGCGACGGTCGAAAAAGCCTGACGATGGAGTATTCTACCGCGAGATGCGGCGAAAGACAGGACTGTTGATGCAGGGTGACGAGCCTGTCGGCGGGCGCTGGAATTTCGACGCGGAGAACCGCAATCCGGCAAAGCCAGACCTACTGAGGCCCAAACGTCTGGTCGTAGAGCCGGATGAGATCACCAAAGAGGTCCTTGGAACAGTCGATGCACTGTTTTCGGAAAACTTCGGCACGCTGAAAAATTTCCGTTTCGCCGTGACGCGCAAGGATGCGGAGCGCGTCATGACGTCCTTTATCGAGGATTTTCTTCCGAACTTCGGCGCGACGCAGGACGCCATGCTGCAGGATGATCCCTATCTCAATCACTCTCTCCTGTCGTTCTACATCAATTCTGGCCTGCTCGACGCCTTGGACGTCTGCAAGGCTGCAGAGCGCGCCTATCATGAGGGCGCAGCGCCGCTAAACGCCGTCGAAGGTTTCATCCGCCAGATCATCGGCTGGCGGGAATATATGCGCGGCATTTACTGGTTTGCAGGACGGACTATGTCGAAAGGAATTTCTTTGGCAACGACAGGCCGCTGCCGGGATTTTACTGGACGGGCAAGACGCACATGAACTGCATGGCGACCGTGATCAGGGAAACCATGGAAAATGCTTATGCGCATCATATTCAGCGCCTGATGATCACGGGCAATTTTGCGCTGCTGGCCGGCATTGATCCGAAGGCCGTTCATCAATGGTATCTGGAGGTTTACGCAGATGCCTATGAATGGGTCGAACTGCCTAATGTGGTCGGCATGAGCCAGTTCGCCGATGGCGGGTTTCTGGGCACGAAACCCTACGCTGCCAGCGGAAACTACATCAATCGCATGTCTGACTATTGCAGCACCTGCCGCTACGATCCAAAAGAGCGTCTGGGGGAGAATGCCTGTCCGTTCAATGCGCTTTATTGGGATTTTCTCGCTCGCAACCGAGACAAGCTGAAATCGAACCATCGTCTCGCGCAGCCCTATGCCACGTGGGCCCGCATGAGCGAGGATGTGCGCCATGATCTCAGGGCGAAAGCAGCAAGGTTCCTTGCCAGGCTGAGCTGACACCGCGCCGAAAGCGGCCGGCGATATCAGCTCAGCCCGGCAATTCCATTCTTTACCAGCCATAGCTGAAGGTGAGGCCGCTGCCGTTGTCGCCATCCTGCACCACATTGGTGTCGGTATTCCGGCCATATTGAAAGATGCCATAGGCATTGTTGTTGCCGTTCTGCTGCAGCGTTGCCGAATGGCCATTTCCGCGTTGACGGATAAAACCAAGGTTGCCACCACCGTTCTGGGCGATGCCCGCTGCATTGCCGCGACCGAGCTGTTTGATGTCGGCGTTCTTGAAGTTTCGATAGAGGGAGTAGGCCCGGATTCCTGTCGAGAGGAGGTCGCCGTTCGGCCCATCGGTTGGCGCAAGGTTGAAGGAGATGCTGCCGCCGGCATGGGCGGGCGTGGAAAGCACAGCCGGCGCGAGGCCGCCGGCAAGCAGGGTAACGGCCATTATTTTCAACATGTTGCGAGCCATTGTTATCTCCATCTGTGAGCGGCCTGTCGATGGTCCGACTATTGCATTGTCTAACTGAACCCGACTGGAACCGGCCGTTCAGATGTCGTTCAGCGCTCGGTGGCGACAACACGAAAAGGACGCCGAAGCCGGCGTCCTTTTCTGGTCATATCTTGGCGATGACTGACTAATAGCCGCCGCCCGTGCTGGTGCAGGTGAAGGTCTTGCCATCGATTGTAAGATCCAGCACCGCTTTGTAACGCGATCCCGCGGCATCAAGCATCACTGAACTCAACAACTGCGAGCCTCCTGCTGCGGCGCTGAAATCACCGCCTTGACTGATGAGGGAACTGCCGCCGCCGCCTGATTTTTCAATGCGGAACGTGTAGGTGCCTGTTTCCTTGGGGTCTGCGTTGGCGAAAGCCTGCAGCTTCACCATGCCCGTCTGCGGCGTCGCCTTGATGGCGCAGACTTTATCGGCTGCGGGCTCCTTTGCTGTCGAGATTGCCGCAAGGGCGCCGACGGGGAGCATTGCGAGCGCAATGAATGCTGCCAGCGGGCGTGTACGTCTGACGCGATGGGGCATGGTAGTCTCCCTGATGAGCGGGTGTTTTGATCTCGACCATTTTGACGTCGCTGCGGCTGCCGTTACGGGCACGCCTGCACAAAAGCAGCCACATTGTCATTGCCGCCCTGGGCCACATTGGCGCTGCAGCCACGGCCTACCTGCACACCCGCCGCGATATTTCCATTGCCGTCCTGCGTCAGGATGGTGGTGTGATTGGAACCGAACTGGCCGATACCAGCCACGTTGCGGTTACCCGTCTGATAGGTGGAGCCGTAGTTGTCATGGCCTTCCTGCCCGACGGCGGAAAGATTGTGACGACCGTATTGATGGCCGGTAATTCTGTTGTAGCCGCCATTCTGATAGGTGCGGATGCGGTTGCCATACCCTTCCTGCGCGCCGCCCGCCGAGTTGGACCAGCCGTATTGTTCGATGCGCACATCGTTGGCCATGACGGGAGACGTGGCGGTAATGCCAACGAGAGCGGAAAGTGCGATTGCAACAAAAGACGTACGGATCATGACTGTCTCCTCAGGCGGATGGGACCGCGGTTGAACGTCTTTGTTGTAGACGGTCCCATCGGAATGGAAGCTGAAGAGACTATTCAGTCGCAGTTCATGCGCTGGTGCCCTCAGGGTGGGGTTGCCGAATGCGCAGGTTTCAGACCAGGGCCAGAATGCGCGCCGGTCCACCCGTTCCGCCACGATGCTTTGGTGCGCCGACAACGATGGTCGCGCCCTTGACCGGCAGAGCCTCGAGATTATTCAGGCCCTCTATACCGTAGCGCCCGGCAGGCAGCCAGGAATTGTGAACGGCGAAATCCGCTGAGTTGCCTGGATCAAGCGAGAGGGTGTCGACACCGATTGCAACCGCCTCGTGCTTCAACAGAAGATCGGTTGCCGATTTTCCGAAGCCGGGAAACGCAAATTTTCCGGCATCGTCGGTTCTGAAGGAGGGGCTTTTCACCTTGGTCGCCCACCCGGAGCGCAGAGCGACGACCGCGCCTACGGGAATGTCACCGTTGGCGGATATCCAGCGCTCTATATCCTCGGCCTCGATCGTGGAATTGGCATCTTCTTTTGCGCGGTCTGTAATGTCGATGATCACCAGCGGCGCTACGAGCTTTTGTGGCTCCAATTGGTCGACACTCGCGCCGTCCGCGCTGAAGTGAAACGGGGCATCGATGTGCGTGCCGGTGTGCTCATAGATGGTGAGTTTGTGGAGCTGGTATCCGTCCTTGGCAATATCGGCGGCCCACTCGAACGCGATGCCCGGTTTTCCGTCAAATGTTGGAAATTCCGAATCATATGTGTGGGTGAGATCGACGACCCGCGTCGGCGCCTGGGCGAGCGCCGGGGCAGCAACGCTGCCCGCCGCAACCGCCGCGACACCGGCCGCCGCGCCCTTGAAGAGCAGGCGTCGCGAAAGCATGTTCTGTTTCACATTTTCGATCACGCAATGATTGCACATGCCTCGGTCCCTCGTTGAGAACTATTCCCCGGTGGAGAGGGTAGCGCAAACGGGACATGAAGCAAGGCGGAAGGTTGCTGATTTTTGGCCCGTGTTTACATCGCGGTTTCGGCGAGCCGCCGTCCATAAGCGGCAATGGACCTGCCCACCGGCAGGCGGGCTCTCTGATAGTGTGAGAGGGCACCGGGCAGATCCTCGGTTTGCCGCAGGGCATCGCGCAACGCCATTGCGTCGCCTGCGGCCTTGGAAACGCCCATGGCCGTGTGAGGGCGGACGACAAAGGCGGCATCTCCCACCAGTGCGATACGCTGCGACACCATCTGTTCGGCCTCATAGTCAAAAATACCCTGGATGGATGGGGTTTCCTCCGCTTCAACCGCGAGCGCCAATTGCGGCGGCAGATGCGAAAAGGCGTCTTCGCGCAATTGCTTTCGGCGGTTCTCCGACAGTTCGCCGCGCGGCAAGGAATGTTGGAAAAGCCTGCCGTTACGGCCGGTGAAGGTTCGAGCAAGGTCATCCGCCGCTGTCGGGCGATACCAGACCCAGTTGTAGCGGCGCTGTCCCTGCCGCGTTTCGCCACGTGGCCCCGGTACAAGATAACCGAGAACATGAACTCCGGGCGCGATGTAGAAGGCGAAACGTTCCAGCAGCAGGGCTGCATCGGCAGGCAATTTCGTTTCGGGGATCAGCCCGCGCCAGGCGACATAGCCTGCATAGGCATTTTCTGAGTGACGGTTGACGGCACTCCGGATTGCCGAACCCAAACCATCCGCGCCGATTACCAGATCGGCACGTTCGTCCGTGCCGTCGGCGAATGACAATATCACCCCTTCGGGACCTTCTCGAACCGCATTGACATGATGGCCGAGACGATAGGTGTCGGCAAGGAGGCGCGAGGACACGCGCTCAAAGAGGTAGTCCCACGACACTTGCATCTGCGGCGTGTTTTGGCGCTGGGCCACGCGGCCACCGGCATCGAGGTAGATGCGTTCCTTCGCGACCACACCGACATTGGCGACGTCTTCGCAGCCGATCTGGCCGAGAACCTCAAACAGCTCCTGCTGAGGCACCAGTCCCGCGCCACGCCCGGCGAGGCCGGAGGATGAGCGTTCGTATACTCTCACATCGTGCCCGTCCTCCTGAAGCAATATCGCCGTAAAGAGGCCCGCCAGCGAGCCGCCGGCGATCCGGATTGTCAATGGTTTCATGGCCCGTTCCTATCTTTCGAGTTTTGTATTGGTGAGGAACGACTGGCGGATCGGGTCTGCCGAAACGCCGGTCGATTTCTTCAGCCGGGCATGATCACAGGCTGGTTGGCGGGGAATTTCGCCACATCCTCAATGCTGACGTTCAGGTGCTGCGCCACCAGCGCCGGCGGGGTGTGCGTCAGCCAGGATGACAGGCTGACCTCCTGGTATTCGGCAGCCTTGAAGACCGCGACAAATTGCAGATCGGTCTTCCCGGTGTTTTCGATGATGTGGCCTTGGCTTCTTTTCACGTAACCAATATCGCCGGCACGGAAATCGGCGGTCTGGCTGCGTGGCCCCGCGTCGAACACGGTCATCCGGCCTTCACCCTTGATCCAGTATTGCCATTCGTCCGCATTGGGGTGCCAGTGCATTTCACGCACGCCGCCCGGCTTGATGGTTTCGATGGCGGCGGCAATGGTTTTGGAAACGGTAAAGGCGCTGCTATCCGCAAGGCGAATGACGCCGGCTGCATTTTCCTTCAGTGGTTTTGATGTCCCGAGTTTGTAGGTGAAGGGGAAAGGAGGCAGACCGGCTCCGGCAACGGCTTCCTGATCCCTGGAGAGCGGTCCCGGCTCCTTCCCCTGAAAAATCCAGAGGTTCTGCAGCGGAATGTTGCGGAAGACGTCCGGCGCGACCCCGAAATTCTTGGCCAGCAGTTCGGGTGAGGTATGCGCCAGCCAGTCGGTCAGCAGCAAGGTGCCGTATTCGGACTGGTCGCCTTCATCGAACACGATGACGAACTCGCATCCGTCAGGACCGATCCCTTGCAGCGAATGGGGATAGCCGGCCGGAAAATACCAGAGATCACCAGCCTCGACGTCCTGCACATAAGCGCGACCCTGCGTATCGAGCACGGTGATGCGGCAACGCCCGTTGGTCATGATCGCCCATTCTGCCGCGCGGTGCCAGTGCATCTCGCGAATGCCGCCTGGTCCCAGCCGCATGTTGACGCCGGAGACGGCATCCGAAATCGCGAAGTCCGACTTGGTCACCTGGCGGGCCCAGCCGCCGTTCTGGATACGTTTGGCGGCGTTGTTGAACGAGCCCCAGAAAAGCTGCATGTCGCCGACATCGGTCGCCGGTGGGCTCTGGAAAGACGGAAACTGGTCGTTCATCGCAGGGTTCTTCGGGCCGGGATCGCTGACGCTGGCGGCATTGGCATTGATTGCTCCCTCTGCAGGCAGATCGGGATTGCCGAACGATGCTGCTCCGGCCGTGCTGGCGGCAAGGGCGGTGCCGCCGACGGCGCCGATTGCGAGGACTGCGCGTCTGGTCAACGTTTCCATTTCAGAACTCCTTGTTCATGGCGAGTTGGGAGGAGGTGTCGATAGGGTGGGGTTGCGATGCGAGCTGGAGCACCGCGATGCGGTCGATCAGCTCGGCATTGAAGAGGCGGTGTTGCAACTGACAAAAGGTTCTGGGATCGAACGTGTCGTTCCGGTCTGTCTTCTGGGCGGCGCGAGTGGCGACGCAGGACGTCCTGTCCATTACCGGAACAGCCACGCCTTCGGGCGCATTGCTGTCGGCCGCGGAAAGTCCGGCGAGCCCGCCAATCGTCTGCGGCGTCACGATGCGGAAGCCGCTCGCCGATGCGACCTCTTCGGAGGCCGCAAGCGCCGGTTCGGTATTCCTGATCAGGAGAGCGTTGCCACCGAGCACTGCAATCGCACCCAATGCCAACATCGTTGCGACTTTGAGATGACGAGGTCTGCGCTCGTCTGCATTCTGACTGATGGAGGTCATGCCCTGCTCCACAAATAGGGTGATGGTGTCGCAAGGACCGTCCACAAGGGAGGCGCTTGACTGGAACAAAGGCTACGGCGGGGTGGATGCGCCGGCATCTATACAGAGGTCTAGTTCGTATAGCGGAAGGTGTTGGCGGCAGGACAAATGCCGAAAGGCATTTGCTCAACGGCAAAATATGCTCGGACGGCAGCGCGTCGGAGCATGAAGTCGTCACGGATGTTCATCGGATGGGAGCGGTCAGCGCGATGGAAGGTTGTCCAGTCGCCGATTGCGGCCGAGCGGCATGCTGCGGTCAGGGCCGCTCGCCGAGAACGGATTCCAGGCATCCGATCAGATTGCCGATATTGACCGGCTTGCGAAGAAAGGCCAAAGCGCCGCCGCTCAGGGCAGCATTCCGGGTGCGTTCATCCTCGTAGGAGGTTACGAAGATCATCGGCGGATGGCTGCCGCGCCGATTGAGCTCGCTCTGCAGCTCGATGCCGGACAGACCGGGCATTTTCACATCTACGACGATGCAGTCGATGCCCGCCTGCTGCTGCGACTCCAGAAAATGCTCGGCGGATGCGAACAGGCGGCATTCGTAACCGAAGGACATGATGAGATCATCCATGGCTTCACGGATGGCTGGATCGTCGTCGACGACGGCAATGACGGGAACGGGGGGCAATGAAAGCGACCTTTTCTGTTATCTTTCTTCCTCTATGCGCTCAGGCCCATTTGAAAGATACCATACTAAGATACAGGTGGTCGGAACTTCTCGCCGATCAGTTCCGCTTTCCGAACGAGGTCGGCGACCGATCTGGCCTCCATTTTGCGCATGACATTGCCCCTGTGCAATTTCACGGTGACTTCGCTGATACCGAGTTCGTAAGCGATCTGTTTGTTCATCAGGCCGCGGACAACGGCCCCCATGACCTCGCGCTCCCTTGGCGTCAGCTGCTCGGCAAGGGAGCTGACGGCCTCGTTCTGGGCGCTTTCGCGGCGTCGCGACGCGTCCCGCTCCATCGCCTGCGCGACGGCATCCAGAATGTCCTGTTCCTTGAACGGCTTGGTCAGAAAATCGACCGCTCCCGCTTTCATTGCTCGCACGCTCATCGGAATATCACCGAAGCCGGTCATGAAAATGATCGGCATCCTGTTACCCACGCGTTCCAGCTGCATCTGGAAATCAAGACCGCTCGTGCCCGGAAGCCGCACGTCCAGCAGCAGGCAGCCGTGCCGGTCCAGATTGGCTTTTTCCAGGAAAGCGGCGGCGCTGTCGAAAGCTTCGACGTCGAATTTCATGGAGCGGAAAAGATCGGTAAGGGCTTCCCGCATCGACACGTCGTCATCGACGATGAAGACGACGGGTGAGGGCGGCTCCTTCGTTGTCTTGCGTGGCTCAGGCATGTTCGATCTCCTGGCTGATCGGCATGGAAATGGTAAAGACCGCCCCTCCGAGAGGATGATTGTCTCCGGTAAGCCTGCCGCCCCGTGCTTCCAGTGTCGTGCGGCAGATGGAAAGCCCCATGCCCATTCCCGTCTCCTTCGTCGTGAAAAAGGGTGAAAACAGCTTGTCTTTCATCTGAAGGGGGAAACCAGGCCCGTTGTCGCGAACCGCAATCCGAATATTGTCGCTGTCTTCACGTTCCTTCCGTACCGTGATGGTGCGATTGCCGATGCCTGCCTCGTCCATGGCCTGAATGGCATTGGTGAATAGGTTGATGAGAACCTGCTGCAATTCGATCCTGACGGCCGTTATCGGCGGTGTGGCCTGTTTTTCCATATGGACCGTGGTCCCGCTGCGTTCCAGCTCATGTTCGAGAAGGCTGAGTGTTTCATCGATGAATTCATCGAGGTCGAAGGTTTCCACTTTGCCGCTGGTATGGGCGAGCAGGCTACGCGTGTTCTGGATGATGTCACTCGCCCTCTGGCCGTCGCGGATCATGCGTTCGGCCGAGCGGCGGGCGGCCGCGAGATCGGGCGGATCGCGATCGAGCCAGCGCAGCAATGTCTGCGCATTGACGATGATGGCGCCGAGCGGCTGGTTCAATTCGTGGGAGAGCGATGCGGACATGGCTCCGACGGCCGCCGCCTTGGACGCCTTTGTCAGTTCCGCCTGTGCTTCTGCCAGCGCCTTCAGCTCCATTTCGCGTTGGGTGATATCCACCATGCTGACCACCACGCGGTTGAAGGACGCCGCTTCCGCAGGAAAACTGATGGAAAGAAGTACCAGCTTGTCTACGCCGCTGTCGGTCCGCACCATAACCTTGTCTTCAAAGACACGCCGGTTGTCGATAATCGCCTGCAACACATCAACGAACTTGCCGGTGGATGAAACGATCGATTGCTGAAGGGTGCCGCGGATCGAGGAGTCGTAGCCGAGCATTTCCTTGCCGGCTTCGTTCGAAGCAACGACAGTGATGAGATCGATGCATTGCTGCGTAAAACCCGGATTGGCGCGTGCATGGGCCCGCATGTCGGTGATGCCCTGCTGCTTGAGGCCCATCAACAGCGCGTGAAGCTTCGAATAGTCCCGTTCCCAAAGTGCAACGCGCGTACGGTCGAAAATGGAGCGATAACGCTCCTCGCTTTCCTTCAGCGCCGCATTGACTGACAACATTGCCAGCCGGGCGGTCTCGGTTTTCAAAAGCAGCACGGTCGTGACGGCAAGTGCTGCAAGGGCGACGACCAACCGAAGCGCCGACTGGAAATCCGCATCCTGCGCGTGGGTCGCTGCATAGGACAGGAGGGAAAGAATGGCGCAGGCGCAGGAGATCACGATCAGTCCCGACCAGCTTACAGTCTGCGCGGCCAAAAGGACCGTGATGACATAAAGCACCGCGATCGCGCCTTCGATGTCGGTATAGGTATCAACGTAAAATACCGCGGCCGCCAGCGCCAGCGCCCCAAGGCCAAAAGCCAGATGGTGCGCTCTACCTTCAGGTTCGCGCGCGCGAAACATCCTTGACGCAATCGACATTGTTCCCCCGATGCGATTTTTGCCGACAATACGGTTTTTTCAGCACAACCTGACCTATACATAGGTCTTGGTTGCCACCGTCGTCGAAACATCAGGATAGCGGGAAATGGATGCGGCGCTATATGCAAAAATCAGCATGTAGGACCCTCGTCCACAGGCCATGACTATGGCCCGATAAGACATCTGATACAGGCGACAGCAAAAACGCGCAACGACAGCTGCGTTGCGCGCCGGTGTTTCGCGCCTCAGATTGCTGCTGCACTTACCGTAATGGGCACGCCCTTGTACGAGGGCGTTCCCGAAAGGCGGTCGTAATGGCCGAGCGCTACCACCGCATTCATCTCGGGGTAGTAACCAGCGGCGGAACCCTTCGGTATGTTATATTCCACAACCGTGAAACCCTTCACGAGGTGGCGTTCCTCACTTTCTTTGCCGATGCCGCTGATATCGATGCGGTCGCCATCTTTCAGGCCGCGTGCGGCGAGGTCTTGCCTGTTCATGAAGATGATGTCTCTTCGGCCAAAGACGCCGCGGTAACGATCGTCCATCCCATAGATCGTCGTATTGTACTGATCATGGCTGCGGATGGTGGTCAGAACCAGGGCTTCCGGATTGGAGATGAGTGGATCCTCTTCCAGCCCGGTGGCCACAAGGAAATTGGCCTTGCCGCTCTCCGTATTCCATCGACGGAAGGAGGCGGCGACATCGAGGCGGAAGCCACCTTTGACGCGGACACGGCTGTTGAAATCCCTGAAGTCCGGAAAAACCTCCTCAATCTTGTCGCGGATGCGGTCGTAATCGGCAATCAGCCAATCCCAGTCGATGCCATGGCGGTTTCCGAGGGTCGCCTTGGCGATACCGGCGATGATGGCTGGTTCAGACCGCACCAATTCGCTGGGGGGCTTAAGGAAACCGCGCGACGCATGCACCATCGACATGGAGTCTTCCACTGTCACCGCCTGCGGGCCAGAGGCCTGCGTATCCAGATCGGTGCGACCAAAACAGGGCAGGATCAACGATGTCCGTGCGGTCAAAAGGTGGGAGCGGTTCAGCTTTGTCGCGATGTGGACAGCAAGATCGAGTTTGCGCATGCCCTCGAAGGTCGCGCCAGTATCCGACATGGCGACAGCGAGGTTTCCACCAAGGCAGATGAGGGCCCGGGATTTTCCGGCGATGATTGCCTCCACGGCCTCAATCGCATTGTGACCCTTTTCTTCAGGGGGCCGGAATCCGAAAGCGCGTTCCATCCCTTCCAACAGCGCCTTGTTCGGGATTTCGGTGATGCCGACGGTGCGATCTCCCTGGACATTGGAGTGGCCACGAATGGGCGCTATCCCCGCGCCCGGGCGGCCCATATTGCCACGCAGCAGCAGGAGATTGGCAATTTGCTGCACATTGCTTGTCCCCTTGGCATGCTGCGTGATGCCCATGCCGTAACAGATGATGACATTCGAGGCGTTGACATAAATCCTTGCGACGCTCTCTATCGCCTCCTTCGTCAGCCCGCTGACGGAGCAGATCGTATCCCATGAGGTTGCGTCAATGTCGGCGCGCAGTGCGTCCAGGCCCGTGGTATGCTGTTCAATGAAATCGCGGTCCAGTACGCCAGTCTGGCCGGCGTGAAGGCTCTCTGCATCGAGGTCTAACACGGCCTTCATGATACCCTTAAGGGCTGCAAGATCGCCGCCGGTGCGCAGCTGGTGATAGGCGGAGGCGATCGGCGTTGAGGAAAGCGTCGCCATTTCGATCGGGTCCTGCGGCGCCGCGAAACGTTCCAGCGCCCGTTCCTTCAAAGGGTTAAAGACGACGATCGGTACGCCGCGTTTTGCGGCATTATGTAGCGTCGTCATCATGCGTGGATGATTGGTGCCCGGATTATGGCCAAAACTGAAGATCGCATCGGCATGATCGAAATCCTCGAGCGTCACCGTGCCTTTGCCAACGCCGATGGACTTCGGAAGGCCAACGCTGGTGGCCTCGTGGCACATGTTGGAACAGTCAGGGAAATTATTTGTCCCATAGGCACGCACGAAAAGCTGATAGAGAAACGCCGCCTCGTTGGACGCCCGGCCGGAAGTGTAGAATTCCGCCTTGTTGGGATCATCAAGTCTGTTAAGTTCCTGCGCGATCAGAAGGAAGGCGTCGTCCCAGGCTATGGGCTCATAGCGATCGCTCGCGGCATTGTAATAAAGGGGAAGGGTCAGCCGACCGGCATCCTCAAGCTTGTGATCCGTCCATTGCCACAGTTCGGAAACCGTATGTTGCGCGAAGAACTCCGGGCCGGATCGTTTTGCGGTCGATTCCCAGGTGATGGCCTTGGCGCCGTTCTCACAGAATTCGAAGGATGAGGTGTGTTTGGGGTCTGGCCAGGCGCAGCCGGGACAGTCAAAACCCTCGGGCTGATTGGCCTTGAGCAGCGTCTTGGTGCCCTGCGCGATGATCTGCTGGTGGGCGAGCGTTTTCGCGACCGCTTTTAACGCATCCCAGCCGCCAGCAGGATGATCGTATCTCTCAATACCTTCAGGCCGTTCTTCCGCCATGTCAGATTTCCTTCGATTTCGCTGATTGACTGTTGCCGTGCCCGATGACGCTAACGCACCTGCGCAAGCGTAAACATCATACTCAGGCATAGGTTGCCTCAACAGCCGAGGGCAAAATGAAAAAGGCCGCCTCCTGTGACAGGGGCGGCCTTGGCGGATCGGGAGGGGAGATCCGCGCCTCCGGGGAGGGGACACCGGAGGCTTCTGGCTTCTGCGAGCCAATCGCCTTGGGGCGGGGCGATTGGCAAACCCTATCTCGGGGACCACCTGGCCGAAACTACACTTAGGTATCGGGTGGACTGTACCAGCAGCCGATTTCTCCGGACCCATTCTTCTCCCTATTCTCCGTGTCGATCATACAGCCGCAACAGGGGCGCTCAACAACGGGCGGTCGATTGCAAAAGGAGAACGATGATGGACACGACCACAGCTACCAAAAACCGCAAGCTTCCACTCGCAACCCCGACCGATCTCGGAGCCGAAGCGAGCCGCGACATCGCCGCTGCGCTGGCCGCGCTTCTAGCGGATGTCTTCACGCTCTACATCAAGACCAAGAACTTCCACTGGCATGTTTCCGGCCCGCATTTCCGGGACTATCACACGCTATTGGACGAGCAGGGTGCTCAAATCTTTGCGATGACCGACGACATTGCCGAAAGGGCGCGCAAGATCGGCGGTACAACCATCCGCTCAATCGGTCAGATCGGCCGCCTCCAGCGCCTTCTTGATAATGACGCCGACTTCGTCACGCCGGAGGATATGCTGGCCGAACTGCGCGAGGACAACAAGCAACTGACCGCCATCCTGCGGCAAACGCACAGCCTGACCTCCGATCTCAATGACCACGCCACGACCAGCCTGATTGAAAACTGGATCGACGAGACGGAGCGTCGCACCTGGTTCCTATTCGAAACCACCCGACGCGCGCGCTGAATCCGGCAGGAAAACGAAATGACCGACAATCCCATCGAGCTCGCAATTTCCAGACGGCATGTCCTGCTGGCCGGCGCCGCGTTTTCCACTGCAATCGCCATGCCGACGCTCGCATTTTCAAAATCCATCCCAACCCGCAATGAAGGAGCATTTCCAATGACCGAATCATTCGTAAAGACCAAGGACGGCGTCGATATCTATTTCAAGGACTGGGGTTCGAAGGATGCCCAGCCGATCGTCTTCCATCACGGCTGGCCGCTATCCTCCGACGACTGGGATGCGCAGATGCTGTTCTTCGTTCAGAACGGCTACCGCGTCGTGGCGCATGATCGTCGCGGTCACGGACGTTCTCAGCAGGTGAGCGACGGCCACGACATGGATCATTATGCCGCCGATGCATCCGCTGTTGCCGAACATCTTGATCTCAGGAACGCTGTTCATATCGGACACTCGACTGGCGGTGGTGAGGTCGCGCGTTACGTCGCAAAATTTGGCGAACCGCAGGGCCGTGTCGCCAAGGCCGTCCTCGTCTCCGCGGTTCCGCCGCTGATGCTGAAGACGCCCTCCAACCCCGGTGGCCTGCCAATCGAAGTTTTCGACAGCTTCCGCAAGGGTGTGGCCGAAAACCGCGCCCAGTTCTTCCTCGACGTGCCGACCGGGCCGTTCTACGGTTTCAACCGTCCGGACGCCAAAATCTATCCCGGTGTTATCCAGAACTGGTGGCGTCAGGGCATGATGGGCAGCGCCAAGGCCCATTATGACGGCGTGAAGGCTTTTTCCGAAACCGATCAGACCGAAGACCTGAAGGCGATCACGGTGCCGACGCTCGTTCTCCACGGCGATGACGACCAGGTCGTGCCGATCGCAGATTCGGCCGAATTGTCAGTCAAGCTTCTGAAAAACGGCACGCTGAAGGTTTACAAGGGTTATCCGCATGGCATGCTGACAACCCATGCCGACATCATCAATCCCGATCTGCTGGCCTTCGTGAAGGGCTGATCGACTAAGCGGCCGCTAGCTGGAGAAGAGGTTGGCGGCCACTATCTTGCAAGCAGGAGATTTCGATGCCTTTCAAGCCATCTTATGAAAACGCTGCCCTTCGCGACGGCATCGCAAGCCTGCCCGAGATGGAGAATATTCAGCTTGAGCTTCCTCTGTCGCAGCAGGCCGAGGCGGAAAATCGCGTCGATGCGAAGCCGGATCCTTCGAATAACGAAACGAATTTCAGGATTGATCGATGCGATTGCCGTCCTCGACCGTAGCTTATTGTAGCAATTAGAGAGGCTACATCGAGGTACCGTTTTCGGTTTCGGTGGAAAACTTTCGACACAACGCTTCTCCATCAAGTGGCGCAATATCGTATGCATGATGGAGATCCGAGATGACCAACGCAGTGTCGCTTCTGTCGATCCGCAGGGTTTTGAATGAGTTCTGCGAAGAGAACCGCCTGCCGATCAGCTGCTCGACAGCCGTCGACGCCGCAAAATACCTGATGAGGATCGCCTCCTCGGAGGCTGTGCCGGGATCAATGCTGCGATCTGCGCTGGATCAGTGGATGGCGGAACGCGTCCCGGTTGCGGCCTGAAATCTCCTGGCATCAGATATGGAAAAAGCCGTTCCTCGACTGGTGTCGAGCGACGGCTTTTTTGGTGCAGAAATGCCCAAGCGTTAAATCGGACAGCAAGACGAGGATGTGAGGAAGCGCGGTCGGGAACCGCGCTTCCAGACTGACGTCTCTCAGCGCAGTTTTCTGAAGGCGTCACGAAGCTCGCTCGAGAAAATCCCGGGCTGCTCCCAGGCGGCGAAATGTCCGCCATGATCGACCTGATGATAATAGGTCAGCGATGGATAGGCCTGCCTGCTCCAGCTCTCCGGCGCTTGGTAGATTTCCTTCGGGAAGACGGTGATGCCGACTGGGATCTTGATGTCCTTCGTCTTCTGTGCGTCCGCGCTGAAGTTGTTGTTGTTGTTTTCCCAATAGAAGCGCGCGCCGGACGCGCCGCTGTTGGTAAACCAGTAGAGAGTGATGTCGTTGAGCATTTCATCCCTGGAAAGCACGCTTTCGGGCTCGCCATTGCTGTCGCTCCATTGCGCGAATTTCTCGTAGATGAAAGATGCAAGACCGACAGGGGAATCCGACAAGGAATAGCCGATCGTCTGCGGTCTTGTCACCATCATTGCGCCATAGGCAGCGTTCCTGCCGAAAAACTCTTTGAGCGAGTCATAGGCATTTCGTTCCGGCGCAGACAGGTCCGCAGGGGCCGGATCACCGCTGTTGATGCCTTTCATGAGCGCGCCGGGAACGGTGGCCGGCATATTGAGATGGATGCCGAGCAGACCCTTTGGCGCCTGCCGGGCAAGCGCATCGGAAATGACCGAACCATGATCGCCGCCCTGGGAAACGTATCGTGTGTAGCCGAGGCGCTTCACAAGGGCGTCCCAGGCCCGCGCAACACGGTCCGGTCCCCAGCCCAGATCGGTCGGATGGCCTGAAAAACCATAGCCGGGGATGGATGGGATGATCACGTCGAACGCGTCTTCGGCTTTGCCGCCATAAGCGGTCGGGTCCGTCAACGGGCCGATGACGTTTGTGAACTCGAAGATTGAACCCGGCCAGCCGTGGGTGAGGATGACAGGCAAGGCGTTGGGATGGCGTGAGCGGACATGAATGAAGTGGATGTCGACGCCGTCGATCCTGGTGATGAACTGCGGCAAGGCGTTGAGTTCCTTCTCGGCATTCCGCCAGTCATAGTCGCTGCCCCAGTATCGGACGAGATCCTGAACCCGCGCCAGCTGGATGCCCTGGGAAATATCACCAACGGTTTCCTTATCCGGCCAGCGCGCATTCCTGATCCTTGCCTTGAGGTCGTCAATCTGTGCCTGATCGACATGAAACTCGAACGGCCGGATGCTGTCGTCGGCAAAGGCGGTTTCGGATTGGGGTGGTTTGACAGTCTCAACCGCCAAGGCAGGGGTGAAGGCCATCAACACCGCCATTGCAGACCCAAGGACAATCGCGGTGCCGTGCCCGCCTTTTGCAGGGTGAAGAACGTCGGTCATGTTTCTCTCCATATCGATGTGTTCCGCGACCATTTCGCGTCCGAAACAGGTGGATGTTGACTGTATCCCGGCTGTTTCTTTCGACCTGCTGTTGCGTCACGAAACGTCGGTTTTCGCACGGCTGACACTTCTGGATACAAAGTCGGCCTGAAGCAGAACGGAGAGTGCGCCGGGACCGGCGCTGCAGATTTCTCGCGTTACGGGGTGAGAACGGCTCGCGGTTCGAGCATGCCGTCGAGACCGAAGGCACCGATCTCCCTGCCGATACCGGACTGCTTGAAACCGCCGAAGGGCGCGCGGGGATCATGCGGTGCGCCGTTGATGACGACGCGGCCGGCCATCAGCCTCTCGGCGATGCGTTCGGCACGTCTGAGGTCGGATCCAAGCACATAGGCTTGCAATCCGTAGTCGCTATCATTGGCGATTTTGACGGCCTCATCTTCGTCCTCATAGGCGAGAAGACACAGGACGGGACCAAAGATTTCTTCGCGGGCGATGCGCATTTCGTTCGTGACATCTGCAAAAATTGTCGGGCGGGCGAACCATCCTTTTTCAATCCCGGCTGGTCGTCCGGTTCCGCCTGTCAGCAGGGTTGCTCCTTCTTCGACACCAAGCCGGATGTAAGTCTGGATCCTCTCCCATTGGGCAAGGCTGGCGAGAGGGCCTACCCGAACCTCCGGATCACGGGGATCGCCGACTTTGAATTTTTCAGCCGCCATCCTCAACCGCTCGGCAATCTCGGGGAGACGGGACCTTGGAGCAAGGATACGGGTACCCGCGACGCAGGCCTGGCCGCTGTTTGCAAAGCCCGACATCAGGGCGACAGGTATAGCCTTGTCGAGGTCGGCATCCGGCAGGATGATGGTGGGTGCTTTGCCTCCCAGCTCCAGAACCACCCTTTTCATGCCGTCGATCGCCGCGCGCTGAATGATCTTTGCAGCCTGGGTGGAACCGGTGAAACTGACGGTCGCCACGTCGGGATCCTGCGTCAGCGCCGCACCGACCACCGGACCCGTGCCGTTGACAATGTTGAAAACCCCTGCAGGCAGGCCGGCCCGATGCAGCCTTCTCACCAGAATATCCGTCTGAAATGCACTCTGTTCGGCCGGTTTGATGACGAGGGACGAGCCTGAACCGATTGCATGCGCAAGCTTGGTGGCGATAAAGCCGAAATTGCTGTTCCAGGGCGTGATGGCGGCGAGAACGCCGCGCGGCAGCATCCTGACCGTGCTTTTGCCCACGACCCGGTCAAAGTCGTAGTTCGCGACGGTCTCAGCCATAACATCAAAAGTCGAAGCTGCATTTTGAACGGAGAAAGCCGTGAAATAAGCGGGCGCGCCGTATTCTTCGGTCATGACCTGCGTGAGCTCATCCGGTTGCTCTTCGATCGTGTCGCGCAGGCTGCGCAGCATATCGATACGCTGCGCCTTGGTGGATATTGCCATGGCGGGAAAAGCCCGTTTCGCGGCTGCCACTGCGGCCCTTGCATCATCAGCATTGCCAAGCCGGACATCGCCGATTTTTTCTTCGGTTGCCGGATTGAAAAGGTCCATCCGTTCATTGCCGTCTGGCACCACAAATTTACCGTCGATATAGATGTGTTCAATTGATCGCATTGATCTCGCCTCGTTTAAGATGGTTGGAAATCCGGCTCGTCTGGACGCCGCGGAACGCGCTGGAGGCGCGCCGGATGGGTCCAAGAAGACTTCACCGAGTTGATCAGAGGGATGGCAGGAAGAAGTGGAAAAGCGAAAACGGCTGCGGCGGGCGCCGAGCCGTTCCCTTGGGGTCACATCGATGAGACCGCGCCCAGAAGTCCCGCGAGCGGCGAGGGCTCGTCGGCTGTTGCATCATATACGCACGGTGCTGCAAATATCGCCGCAAACACGATGGCGATGACAAGCGCACGGGCGGAAACAACAGGCTTAAGCGAGCTTGAGCGTAACATCGATGTTCCCCCTGGTTGCCTTCGAATAGGGGCATATCTGATGGGCATCCTCGATGATGGCCTGTGCTACGGGACGATCGATCCCGGGCAGGCTTACCGACAGGCGAGCCTGCAGGAAGAACTCGCCGCCCGTCGTGCCGAGGTCGACTTCCGCATCGACGGCGGTGTCGGCGGGAAGCCGGAGCTGGCGTTTCGCCGCCGCCTTTGTCATGGCGCCGATGAAACACGCCGACCAGCCTGCCGCAAAAAGCTGTTCGGGATTCGTGCCCGGCTTGCCGCTGCCCGGAGGGGAGAGCTTGATGCCGAGCGCACCGTCGTCGCTTTGCGCCGATCCGTCACGGCCGCCCCTCGTGTGGGTCTTGCCGGTATAGAGAACAGTCTCGATCTTGGTCATGGGAGGCTCCTTTCATTTGCCGCTGCTGCGGCGTTTCGTGATAGGAGCTTTGTGATGGATCAGCGTATCCGGCATGTTTCCGGAAAATGCGAAACTGTATCGAAACGTAGCGGCCGACAATATCATCGGCCGACCTTTCTTCAGGGAAAAGCCACCTCGGCCGCGAGCCCTCCGCCCTGCCTGTTATAGAGGCGAACCGAGCCACCGATCGTTCCGGCGAGCTGCTGCGCGATTGCAAGTCCGAGACCTGTTCCGCCTGTGTCGCGGTTCCTCGACGTTTCAATTCGGAAAAAGGGCTGCATGGCATTTTGCAGCATCTGGTCAGGGATACCCGGTCCGCGATCCAGCACGGTTATGACCACGGCGCCTTCGGCGCGTCGGTCCACCGTGATTTCGGCGCCACCGGCAAATTTGAGGGCGTTATCTATGAAGTTCGTCAATATTCTGCGCAATGCATGCGGTTTGGTCGACGCCGTGCCGCGGACAATGCCGGAGACCGTGACGGCCTTTCCGGTATCCTGATAGTCGTAGGCGATGCTGTCGATGAAGGAAGCCAGGTCGATACGCGATGTTTTCTCGCCGTTGCCGTGAGCGCTGCGCGCATAAGCGATCCCGTCCTGCACCAGACGTTCGATTTCACGCAGGTCACTGACCAGTTTTTCCTTTTCCGGCGTATCGTCTGCCATATCGGCCCGCAAGCGCATCCGGGTGATGGGCGTCTGCAGGTCGTGCGAGATCGCCGCCAGAATCTGGACGCGTTCTTCGAGATATTGCGCGACGCGATCACGCATGGCGTTGAAGGCGCGGGCGGCATGGGCAACTTCGCTTGGGCCGTTCTCGCTCATCGGCAAACCCTTCTCGCCCGGGTCGAGCGCTTCCGCTGCCGCAGCAAGCGCGCTGAGGGGCCGGGTCGTTTGCCGCACCGCAAGCCAGGTCAACAGCAGGAGAACCACCATTTGCGCAGCGAAGACATAAGGCAGCCATTCCGCCAGGGGCATCACGCCGCGCGGTGTCACGTCGATCGTCAGGGGCGAGCCGTCGGATAACGTCAGATGTGCCTGAAGCCTCTTGCCGTCGCCGGGAATGGACTCGACCCTGACGGGAAACCTGTGTCCTACGGCTTCTTCGATCCTCTGAGCGATTTCCGCGCCGCGTCCGGACAAGTCGGAAACGCCGGGAAGGCCGGGGCCCAGGACGAGTTGATAGTTGCTGCGGCTGAGACGATTGACCCAGTCGGCCCGCTCACCCGCAGGCAGGCGGTCGACGATGGCAATCGAAACCGCAAGGTCTTGCTCCAGCGTGCCGAGCATGACCGCCTTGGCCGACATGTATCGTTCGGCAAAAAGGATGCTGAACGACAGGCCATAGGCGATGGCGAGGCCGGCGAACAGAATGAGAAAGAGCCTGGACCGCAACGAGCGTGGCCACCAGCCGGCAAGCAGGTGCCGATCGTTCATGTCCTTGGCTCCGAAATCTCCACCGGTACGGAAAAGACATAACCCTCCGCCCGGACCGTTTTGATGTAGGTGGGTTCCCGCGCATCATCCCCCAGCCGCTGGCGCACGCGGCTCACGAGAAGATCGATCGACCGGTCGAAGATCTCGGCATCGCGCCCCTGGGTGAGGTTCAAGAGCTGGTCGCGGTTGAGGACGCGCTGGGGATGATCGATGAAGACCCTGAGAAGTCGGTATTCAGCGCCGCTCAGGGCCACTGTCGTGCCCTCCCTGTCGAGCAGGTGGCGGCCCACGGTGTCGAGGCGCCAGTCACCAAAGGTCAAGAGCTGCCCGGCCTCGCTGATCTGCAGATTGGGAGGCAGCATCCGCGTGCGGCGCAGGATGGCCTTGATCCGCGCAAGAAGCTCCCGGGCCGCGAAGGGTTTCGACAGATAGTCGTCGGCACCCATTTCGAGCCCGATGATCCGATCCATCTCGTCATCGCGTGCGGTGAGCATCAGCACCGGCGTGGCCTTGTGCTTGCCTGCTCGCAACTCTCGGCAGAGAACCAGCCCGTCATCGCCGGGCATCATCACGTCGAGCACGATCAGATCGACGGCGTTGCCATCGAGAAAACTTCTCATCTGTCGTCCGTCGGCCGCAACGGTGGTGCGCAAGCCGTTCTTCTTCAGGTAGCTGGAAACCAGTTCCCGGATTTCCCTGTCGTCGTCAACGACAAGAATGTGATCGATATGTTCCATTGGGTGCCTTCGTCGTTCGGACGGTTCGAGTGGCCCGCTACCGCGTCATCCGCTGTCACAGGCAGTAAGACAACGGTTCGCGGGCTTCGGCAAGCCTAAAGCTTTGCGACGTCGAGAACCGCCTTAGCAAACGCCTCCGGCGCCTCCTGCGCGAGGTTATGGCCGATTCCACCGCTGATATTGCGGTGCTGGTACTTGCCGGAAAACTTCGATGCATAGGCGGAAGGGTCCGGATGCGGCGCGCCATTGGCGTCACCTTCCAGCGTTATCGTGGGAACGGTGATGACTGGAAGTTTTGCAAGCTGGCGCTCATAATCATCATATTTGGATTCGCCTTCGGCCAGTGCCAGCCGCCAGCGGTAATTGTGGATAGTGATCGCCACATGGTCGGGGTTTTCGAATGCGGGAGCGGACCGATCAAAGGTCTCGTCGCTGAATTTCCAGGTCGGAGATGCCGTCTGCCAGATCAGGCGAACGAAGTCGCGGGTGTTGGCGGCATAGCCCGCACGGCCGCGTTCAGTGGCGAAATAGAACTGGTACCACCAGGAGAGTTCCGCCTTGGGCGGAAGCGGCTTCCTGTTGATCTCCTGGCTGCCGATAAGGTATCCGCTGACCGATACGAGCCCGGTGCAACGCTCTGGCCAGAGTGCCGCCATGATGTCGGCAGTGCGTGCGCCCCAGTCGTATCCAGCCACTATGGCCTGTTTGACGCCAAGCGCGTCGAGAAAGGCGATCATGTCGACCGCAAGTGCTGCCTGCTGCCCGTTGCGCGCGGTTTCGTCCGAGAGAAAGCGCGTCGTGCCATATCCGCGCAGATAGGGGACAAGCACCCGATATCCTGCCGACGCAAGGATGGGCGCGACATCGACATAGCTGTAGATGTCATACGGCCAGCCGTGCAGCAGCAGCGCGACCGGGCCGTCTGCGGGGCCAACTTCGGCATAACCGACGTTGAGGACGCCCGCCTTGACCTGCTTCAGGGCACCAAAGGAGGTGGCTGCACCGCTTGGCGCTGAGGGTTGGGTCGAAGCGGGTTCGCCTTTGGCGTGCGCCAGGCCTGCCGCACCAAATTCGACGGCGGCAACCGTCATTGCGGCAATGCCGAAGAAGCGGCGGCGCTGGAAATTGATCTCGGAATTCATTGTAGTCTCTCCTGTCCATGTTGGATGATGGGCAGGTAACGCCGTGCGTGTATCCTCGATGTGTCGAGGGGGCACGAATGTGAATGGTTTTGTAGCAGCGACGGCTCTGGATACAGACTGATACATTCGGTCTGCCCTCTGAACGCAAATCAGCCGCCCCCGGTGCCGGGAGCGGCTATATCAGCACCTCAAAAGTGGCGCTGTTTATTGCGCGGATTGGCGGGCGGCCTGTTCAATGACATTCGCGACCTTTTCGGGCTGGGAGGCGAAGACCGCGTGGCTCGCCGCAATCTCGGTCACCGCACTACCGGCGCGCTTTGCCATGTCACGTTCGAGATCGGGGTTGATCGACCGGTCCTGCGTTGCGACGATCGACCAGCTCTTCTTTGTTTTCCAGGCTGGTTCGTCGGCCTTGGCGGCAAAGGCGGCCTTGGCAGCGAATACCTGGCTTTTTGCCATAAAAGCCGCTTCCTCACGGGGCAGGTCGGCTGCGAAATCTTGGGCAAAGGCGGCCGGATCGAGATAAAGGAATGCGTTATCCTTCGTCTGCTTGATGCCTTTGCCAGCCGGTGGTTTCGATCCGGCGAGGTCGAGAAGGCTCTCTCCCTTCTCCGGCTGGAAGGCGGCGACATAAACGAGACCTGCCACATCCGGTCGGTTACCGGCTTCCGAGATCACCATTCCGCTGTAGCTGTGCCCGACCAGTAGGCTTGGGCCTTGCTGAAGATCAAGGACGCGGTTTGTCGCCGCGACGTCATCGGCTAGGGAGGTGATGGGCTCCTGCACGATCGTGACGTTGAACCCCCGGCTTTCGAGGATATCCGTCGCCTTGCGCCAGGCCGAGCCATCGGCGAGCGCGCCGTGGACTATGACGATATTCTTGACCTCTGCCGCCTGCGCGGCAAATGCGATCAGGGCGGTCGCGACGGCGAGCGCTAATTTTGGCATGAGACGGTGGTGCATCGTGTTTCTCCTTTGGTGTTCCTGCGGGTGGGACGAAGATCGGGGTCAGCCGAAGGTGAAGGCATAGGCCTGCACGCCGGGATCCAGAAAACGAATGGCGAAGGTTCTGGCTTCAACGGTGCCGGACTGGCGGACGAGCTGGTAAAGGCGGGTTGACGTGACGACGCCATTGCCATCGGCATCCGTATCGGCTCCATGATCCGCGCCTGGCGGGTGGCCGTCGATGCTCACCTGGAAACGGACCGGTTTTCCGGCACCATCAGGCCCAAGGACCAGATGCAGGTCACGGGCGCTGAAGCGGTAGGTTATGCCGCCATCTGCCACATCAAGGGTCGCCGCTTCCGCGCCAACGGTCCATTTTCCGGAGAGTCCCCATTCATTCAGGGCCGGTGTCTTGACGGAGTAATCGCGGGGCGTGTCTGCGCGTATCGCCTCGTTTGACGCAAAGCCCTGCGCCTGCCTGTAACCTATATAGGTTTCACCCGAGAGCATGTGCCTGATATCCGCGCCGGCTTCGGTGCCGTTTGCCTCGGGGCTCACGGTGTCGCTGGCGGAAGCGCTGCTGCCGGCCTCGCGCAGCAGATTCTGGATCGCCTCTTCGGTCTCCCGGTAGTTGCCCTCGCCGAAATGGTGGTAGCGGATCTGACCCCTGGCATCGATCAGGTAATGTGCCGGCCAATAGCTGTTATCAAAGGCGCGCCAGATTTTGTAATCATTGTCGATTGCTACCGGATAGTCGATCTTGAAGCCGGCTACGGCCTGCCTGACATTATCGATCTTCTTTTCGAAGGCGAATTCGGGCGCGTGGACGCCGATGACGACGAGGCCCTGATCCCCGTATTTCTCCGCCCAGGCACGCACATAAGGAATGGTGCGAATGCAATTGATGCAGGAATAGGTCCAGAAGTCGATGAGCACGACCTTGCCACGCAGTTGTTCACGCGTGAGCAGTGGCGAGTTCAGCCATTCGACGGCGCCATCGAGGGACGGGGCCCGGCCTTCAGCCGGCAGTTCCGACCTGAACGGCGCAGCGCTGGCGCCTGCCGCCGGGGCGGCGGCTTCGCCCGCCGTCGCTATCTTCTGCTCAGGGGCTTTGGCGGTATGGAGCCGATCGAGGACCTGCTGTTCGAAGGATGCCGTACTCGCATAGGAAAGTTGCGACAGGAAGCCCGTATCGAGCCCGAGCGCGATGACGGCGACCCCGGCAAGAACCGCTGCGCCAACCCCCTGCCGGATCCGCTCGCTGAAACCGAGAGACCGCTTCATGGCCGCAAATACCCGGCTTCCGACGAGGAGGGGTACGGCAAGCGAGGTCGCGGCACCCGTGGCATAAGCGGCAAGCAGCAGGCTTGTCCCCAGATTGGCGCCCTTCAGGGCCGCACCGGTCAGCACCAGTCCAAGGATCGGTCCGGCGCAGGGCGCCCATAAGAGGCCTGTGGCGATGCCGAGCATCAGGGAACCCACGACCGTTGGAACAGCCCCCGGCTTCCCGGCGGCAATGGCAAGGCGGTTGCCGAGTTCGACGACCGGGCGGCTGATGACGCTGGCAGCGCGCGGCGAGATCAGCCCCACGCCGAAAACGGCGAGCAGCGCGAGAGCGGCAAGCCGACCATATTCATTGGCATTGATGGCCCAGCTGCCGCCCAATGCGGCGAGCGTCGCGACCGCGGAAAAGGTTGCCGCCATGCCAACGAGCAGGGGGAGTGTGCTGCGCAGGAACGGTTGTCCAGCCCGCGCAAAAACGAAGGGCAGGATGGGTAGGATACAGGGGCTGAGAATCGTCAGCACCCCTCCGAGATAGGCAATCAGCAGCAGCGTCATCATCTTTTCCTTTCAGGCGGGAGTTCGGGCTGCGGTTGGTAAGGCGGCCCGGTAATGAGGCCATTCTCCCGGCCTCGCGTATCCCTGATATGTCGGGACTTCCGTGGATTTGTATTCGAGTGTAAAAGCTGGCCGCGGGGCCTAGTCATTCGTCAGGGCGCGTAGCGCGTAAACACAAAATCGTGGTCCTTGACGTTGCCCACGTGGCAGGAGAGACAGGTCTCATGCTGCGCGACATCGACCGGTTTTCCGTTGACGAACCGCCCGAAACCCCAGCCATGGCTGTCGGGATATTTTTGGGAGTCCTTGACCATTACCTGCACGGTGGTCGCTGCGCCAGGCACCGTGGCCGGGGAAAATTCCGTCGATTGCTGCCGCTTGTAAGCAAGCTTCACCAATATCGAGCCATCGGGAAAGGGCAGGGTTCCGCTCTTGTAGGCGTTAACGGCGATATCGTTTGCAAGAACCGCACGAAGCTCGTCGAGCGGCGGAGCCTCCTGAGCGGGGGCGATGAACCGCCAGTCACGATATCCTTCGGGAAGCGTGACGCCGTAGATGGGAGAGGCGTTTTCCGGCCGCGTGTCCGCATGGCTCGAATAAGCGGCCCCAAAGCCTGCTCCCGCAACCGAGAGAGCGACGGCGAAAAAAATCTGGCTCTTCATGAGAAATCCTGCCTGATCCGAAAATGACCAGGCATTGATCTGCGCCGCAGGTATCCGGCATGTGTCGTGAAACCCGCATTTATGTATCAGATCGTAGCACGGCGCGTTGCCGCTCCGCTTCGGGCGGGCGACATCGTCTTCAGATGCCGGCGAGCCCGCTCACGTCATCGTCCTTTGGGGCTTCCATCGCAGTCCTGATCGCTTTCTGGATATCGTCCTCGACGGCCTTCCTTTCGTCGGGTGGCATGGCGGCGAGATCGCCTTCCGACAATCCCCGCGCTTCCAAATATTGCGCGCGGATTTTCTCACCAAGGCTCATATGAGCCCACTTGCTCAATTCTTTCTCCTCCGCGCTCGGGCCGCCGCCCTGCAAGGGAGCTTCCTCGATGGATCCGCCATGCTGCCTCTGGAGCAACCAGAGCGCATTGGCCAGGTTGGAGGGAATGGAGGGTGCAGACCCCGCCGAGTTCAGCGAAACAGACCGTTGGGGTGTCTGGCCCACCGTCGGTTGAGAAACGTCCTGAGGCCGTCCGCGGGTATAGAGCATGGCGGCGGAGCCAATGCGATCGATGCTAGACATAATGTATCTCCTTCGCCCGCAATCTGGCGTAGGTCGCTTGCGTCTGGCTTGCGGCCATGATTACCCGCGTTCACGGAGCCGCGTCCGGACATTCCAGAACCAGCCTCTGGGGAGAACTCATTCAATCCGTCGATATCGACTGGCGCCATTTTCGCAATCACGTGATGACAAACAAATAAATGGACCCGGATCGTGCCGGAAACACCCGCTGATGCGAACTATAGTCTTCGTGCACTGACACGGCCGCCGGGCACGCGGCGGCATTCCCAATAGCTGTCGCGTAATCAGAGATTCTCGCAGTATCTTTCTTCTGTATCGATCAGACGTGAAACTTTTTCGCCTGAGACGAGTTGGGTGAGGGAGCAACGAGCTCGCATTTCTCACTGCATGCAATCAGCCGCTACGCGGAGGATTTGTCGTCCTTTCGGAGGAGATTCCGTATGAATTCCATTATTTATCTTGTCGGGCTTGTCGTCGTCGTCCTGTTCATTCTCTCATTGCTGGGGCTACGCTGATGGTTGATCCGACAGGTATTGAAACAAATCCTAACCGCAGCTACGTGGACTGGCCGGCAATCTTCGCGGGCGCGGTGATCGCATCTGGCGCAATGGCCGTCCTTACTGCTTTCGCCGGCGGACTTGGTCTCAGCTCGATTTCCGTGGATGATGGAGGCGAGATCAGCACGGTCTGGCTTATCCTCACCGGTCTGTTCGTCATCCTGTCGATGGTGGGCTCCTACATGCTCGGTGGCTATATTGCTGGCCGCATGCGTCGCCCGGCTGGTGCTTCTGACCGCAACGAACTGACAGTTCGCGATGGCGTTAACGGCCTCGTCGTCTGGGGCCTCGGCACCGTCGTTTCGGCATTTCTTGCACTTGGTGTCCTCTCGGGCGGCGCAAGAGCCGTCGGTAGCGTCGCCCAGACGGCTGTCGAAGCAACGGGTTCTGCTGTCGGAGGGGCGGTGCAGGGTGCTGGCCAGTTGGCCGGCGGCATCATTTCCGGCGCTGGCAGTGCTGCAGGCGGCCTCGCTCAAGGTGCAGGTCAGGCGGCGGCTCCCAGCATCGAGCAGATGCTCCCGCAGGGCATGAAGTCCAATCCGATCGACTACTTCACCGATACGCTTCTGCGGACCGATACGCCTTCAACCCCGGTTCCGGGTGACCAGACTGCCGGAGATTATCAGCGGCAGATCAGCGGCATCCTCGGTAACCTGCTTGCGACTGGCGAAATCTCGGACGCAGACAAGACGTGGCTCACCAACCAGATTGCTGCCCGCACCAACATCAGCCAGACTGATGCTCAAAACCGGGTAAACGAGACGGTGGAACGCGTGCAGGCTGTCCGGGCAGAAGCTCAGAAGAAGGTCGACGAGGCTCAGAAACAGGTCGAGACCATGAAGGCTGAAGCCCAGAAGGCAGTCGAAGACGCCAAGAACAAAGCCGCCGATGCTGCTGAGAAGGCTCGTATCGCAGGCATTCTCAGCGCATTCCTGCTCGCTGCTTCCGCACTTGTCTCTGCTGCCGCTGCTTACATCGGGGCCGTGCATGGCGGTCGCCACAGAGATGAAGGCCGCATCTGGGGTGGACTTGCCTACCGCAAGTGATCGACCGGATCGCTTCACACGAATTCGAAACCGCCATCCCTCCGGTGGCGGTTTCTTTTTACATCATTTGGGTCGGAAAGTTTCTAGTTCCGCGTCTCCACACATCTTACGGTCCTGATTCAGGTGCGGAACATCAGGGAAACACGGGTTCCGCGCCCTGGCTGAGAGGTGATCTTGGCGTCGCCGCCGCTCTGGCGCATGAAACCGTAGACAATTGCAAGGCCAAGGCCGGTGCCGCCCTGCTGGCTGCGGGTGGTGAAGTAAGGCTCGAATGCCCTGTCCACCGCATCCTGATCCATCCCTTGTCCGGTATCTTCAACTGAGATTTCGACGCTGCCATCCGATTGCTTCGCTTCAATTAGAATTGCGCCTCCCATGGGCATGGCGGCAGCGGAGTTGAGGCAAAGGTTTAGGATCGATTGCTCGAAAAGGGCGGCATCCAGAGCGAGCCGAGGCAAATCCCTGCCGACGCGCAATGTGATCTGGTTGCGCGCACCAACGGCGATTTCCAGGACGTCCACCATGCCTTTCAGTACTGAACCCACATCCACGGACGCTGGATGTATCGGCTGCTGGCTGCCGATGGACAGCATGCTGCTGGCAAGCTGGCGGCCGCGATCGGCTGCCTTGCGGATGCGCTTGATATTGCGTTGCTGGCGGTCGCTGAAGCCTGTCTCTCGCTCCAGAAGGCCAAGGCTTCCGGTGATGATGCCGATCATGTTGCCGACTTCGTGGCTGAGCTGATGCGTCATGCGCATGATACCGTCAAGCCGCTGCGCCTTCGCTGACTCTGCCTCCTGACGGTCGAGAGCTGTTACGTCCCGGGCCAGAAGGACAATCCCTCCGTCGGGCTGACGGGAAACCGCTATTTCCGTCACCCGCTGATCCGCTGTGCGGTGGCGCACCGTGAGCCGGTTGGCGAGCGTCCCGGTTTCGTCGTTCGCAGGCAAAAGGATCGGGTCGATTTCCGGTATGGTTTCAATGAAGGATCGTAACGGCAATTTCCGCGACGATCCGCCGCGACGGCCAACAAGCTCGATGATGCGCCTGTTCATGGTAATGGGCTGCCCCCGGGTGTCGAAAAGCGCAATTCCCTCGTTCATCGTTCGGAATGTCGAGCGGATCGTTCGAGCCGCAGCTTCGGCCGTGCGACGAAGACGTGAAACCCGGTCGACGCTTTCCTTGAATGCGTGAAATGCATCGGAAAGACGGATGAGTTCGGTCTCGGAGCCGCGATATGTGGGGAGGCTGACATTCTGCTCCCCGTTCGCAAGGGCGTTCATGCCGCGTGATAGGGCGGTCACGCCTTTCGAAACACGCATGACCGAGCGGATCGACAGCGTCGAGAGAATGACAACGACGACAAAAGCGATCGCGACCATCACGATCAGCCGCGTCAGTGCAGCCGAGGCGGAGGCAAGGCCCTGCGTCAATCGATGGGCGACCGCCTCGCTCTGGGTTTCTGTTGCATGGGAAAGGTTGCGGGAGACAGTATGAAGTTTGGATACGGAAGACTGGATGGCGAACATTTCCAGAAGATATTGCGTCTGGGCGTCGAATACGCGTTTGTAGGGTGCCAGACCGACCGCCTTCTTGTCATCAGGCGCCACCTCCTCGTTCATGAAATAACCGGTTTCCGAAGTGAAGCGGCGTTGCAATTCTCCAAGCTGAAAAAGACTGGCGGAATTGGCAGCGGCCTGAACAATAGCATTCAGGCGCTGGCGAAGCGCGTCTTCCGTAACGGACTGGCTTGTCGCAATTTCCCCCAATGCCGCTGCGGCCTCTGCCTTGTGTTGCTGGGCCGCATCCGCGTCCGCCGCCAGGGAAAGGGTCTGCTGGCGAATGGCCTGGAGCAACTGCACGATATCGTCGCTCGGCACATTATTCGGCGTTTCCGCGTTCTTGTCTTGGCCGATCGTGTCGAGAAGGCTGTCCACCTGCGCAACGACGGCGCGACTTTCGCTCGACACTCTATAGGGCGATGTCGCGTTCATCAGCAGCGGCGCGCTCGAAACCAGATCGGCGACCTGCCGCGATACCAGTGAGGCGCGGGCAAGGCTCGAAAAGGCCTGCAGGCTGTAGGTCGCCATCTCCGTTCTGGCCTTCTGCAGGCCATAGATTGCGACCGCCGAGAGAATAAAGACTGACGAGCAGATAAAGACGATGGCAAATGGCAGCCTGAACGCAATAGACTGGAGAAAAAGCCTGTTGATCACAGGTGCGGCTCTGCATTGTCAGTATGAAGGACGTAGCCTTTGCCCCTGCGCGTCTGGATGTGCTGCGGCAGGTCAGGGTTGCGCTCTATCTTGCGGCGCAGGCGAAGCACAAGCACATCGACGTTGCGGTCAATGAAGCGGTCGCTTTCCGCGCCGAGGCGATCAAGGATATGGGATCGGCTGACCGGTTTATTCGGCGTTTCTGCAAGCACCTCAAGAAGCGCAAATTCCGCGGTTGTCAGCGTTTTGCTCCGATCGGCAAGGCAGATCGCCCGCCGCGCTGACAGATCAACAGCCCAGTCTCCAAGCCTCAGTGCATTCGTTTCGTGTTCCCGTTCCGGCTCTTTCTCGACCCGAAGCGACGGTGCAATGCGCCGCAGAACCGCCTTCATACGGGCCGTCAGCTCAATGGGTTCAAAGGGTTTGACGACATAGTCGTCGGCTGCTGTTTCAAGGCCCAGCACCCGCTCGGTCGCGCTGCCGGCCGCCGTTACCATGACGATGCCGACATTCAGCCCTAGTTCCGTGCGGATGCGCTGGGCAAAGGTTCTGCCGGAGATGCCGGGAAGATTGTGGTCCAGGAGCACAAGGTGGATGTCTTCCTGCGCCAGGGTCGCGGCAGCCTCTTCGGCTGAGTGCACGACGACGGGTGCCCAGCCCTCCGCCTCGACCAGATCCGCTATCAACTCAGCCATATCAGGATCGTCTTCGACGATCAGTATTCCGATCCTCTGTTTTTGCACCATGAAGTCCTCCCGTCGACAATCATATGCAAGAGTATCGGAATATTCAAAAGGTCGATGATGACCAAGTCCGTTACATTTGTAATATTCGTAACCGTTCTTGCCCGCGGGCGTCTGCCGTTGAAAAATCGGTAACCATTCATAGGATTGCTCTAATCAAGAGTTCTGTCATGCTTGACCTCAAGAATGGAACGGGGAGGTTCCAGGGAGGAAGTGGTGAAAGTATGGCTTGCGGCGTTCAGCGCCGGTTTGGCGCTTGCGCCCTGTGCCGTTGCCACGGCGCAGGAGAATGGAAAGCTGAACATTCTTTGCGCGGCGGATGACGCCTGGTGCGCTGCGATGCAGCTGGCATACGAGAGCAGATCCGGTGTGCAGACCACCATGGTGCGCAAGAGCACTGGCGAAATTCTCGAGCAAGTCAGAAGAGAGAAGGATGCGCCGACGGTTGATGTCTGGTGGGGCGGCACGGGGGACACGCATCTGCAAGCCGCCTCCGAGGGGCTGCTGGAGGCCTATGCCTCAAAAAACGAGGCCGAGCTGCTTCCCTGGGCGCAAAATTTCTTCACCCTGTCAGGCGGCCAATCGGCGGGCATTTATGCAGGGGCCCTGGGCTTCGCCTATAACAGCGACCTTTTGCAGCGGCATGGTCTTGCTGTCCCCAGTTGCTGGAAAGACCTTATCGGTCAGGCTTACCGCGGAAAGATTCTGGCCGGGAATCCAAATTCGTCCGGGACTGCCTTCACCATGCTCGCGACCCTCGTACAGCTTTTTGGCGAGGAAGAGGCGTTCAGCTACATGAAGGCGCTGGATCAGAACGTCGCGCAGTATACGAAGGCTGGCTCAGCCCCGGTCAAGGCAGCTGCACGAGGTGAGGCTGTGATCGGCATTTCTTTCATGCATGATGCTGTCACGCAAAAGGAGGCGGGCGCTCCCCTCGTCATCGTCGCACCTTGCGAAGGGACGGGTTACGAGATCGGCGCGGTCAGCATCATCAGGGGTACGAAAAATCGGGAGGAGGCCCGTAAATTTGTGGATTTTGCGCTGAGCCCGGAAGGTCAGGCCACCGGCGCTGCTGCGGGACAGAACCAGGTGCCGTCAAATGCGAAGGCACGGTTGCCTTCGGGTGCACCGGACCTCTCGCTGATAAAGATGGTCGATTACGACTTCGCGACCTTTGGCAAACCGGAAGAACGGGGGCGGCTCTTGAGCCGTTTTGACACGGATATCCACCCGCCCAGCCAATAAAAACACGACTTGAAGCGGATCACGACGGCGGCCACCGGCACGTCGGATGGCGAAGCCATGTCCGCAAAACGCATTCAGACGCAACAATGGAGGAAATCATGCGACTGACGATCATGTCCAGCCTGCTTCTGGCAGGCACCACTCTTCTTGGTGTTCCGGCCCACGCAGCAGGCGATCTCAACCTCATCTGCGCCGCCGATGTGGTCATCTGCGAACAGATGAAAGGCGATTTCGAAAAGAGCCACGACATCAAGGTCAACATGGTTCGCATGTCCTCAGGCGAGGCCTACGCCAAGATCCGCGCAGAAGCCCGCAACCCGAAAACCGACGTATGGTGGGCCGGCACCGGCGACCCGCATCTTCAGGCCGCTTCCGAAAACCTGACGCTCGAATACAAGTCGAAGATGCTCGACCAGTTGCAGGACTGGGCCAAAAATCAGGCCGAAAGCGCGGGTTACAAGACAGTCGGCGTCTATGCCGGTGCGCTGGGCTGGGGATACAATACCGATATTTTCAAGAAAAAGGGCTACAAGGAACCCAAGTGCTGGGCAGACCTGCTGGCGCCCGAGTTGAAGGGCGAAATCCAGATCGCCAACCCGAACTCGTCAGGCACCGCCTATACGGCGCTGGCCTCTCTGGTCCAGATCATGGGCGAGGATCAGGCCTATGATTATCTGAAGAAGCTGAACGGTAACATCTCGCAATATACAAAGTCGGGCTCCGCCCCCGTTAAGGCGGCGGCTCGTGGCGAAACGGCGCTTGGAATCGTCTTCATGCATGACGCCGTCGCGCAGACGGCAGAAGGCTTTCCGGTAAAGTCGATCGCGCCTTGCGAAGGCACCGGCTATGAAATCGGCTCCATGTCCATCGTCAAGGGCGCTCGCAATCTCGAGAACGCCAAGACCTGGTATGACTGGGCATTGCAGCCTGACGTTCAGTCGCGGATGAAGGATGCCAAATCCTTCCAGCTACCCTCCAACAAGACGGCGGAGATTCCGAAGGAAGCGCCACGCTTTGAGGATATCAAGCTGATCAACTACGACTTCAAAACCTATGGCGATCCAGCCAAGCGCAAAGCCCTGCTGGAGCGCTGGGACAAGGAGATTGGCGCCGTCGCCAACTAACCTCCCGTGCCGGTTGCCTTCGTTCCTGATGACGAAGGCAACCTCTTTCGACACACCTAAATCTTGTGAGGTTGACCATGACCCATGGCAATCGCAGGCTGGACATTGTTCTGGCCTTGGGCGTCGCAGCCCTGGTGCTGGTGCCTTGGTACCGCATCGAAAATGGTTTTTTCGGCCTGAGCTGGCTCTCGGATTTTCCGATGTCGGCGCAAGCTGCTCCCGGCATTCTGCAGATTGCGACCGAGGGTCGCGTGTGGCTCGCCGGTGTTATGGTTTTCTTCCTGATGGGTGCCCTTGCACGGACGCTGTCTGACCCTGCAATGCGCGGCCGGCTCCTCGTGACCGCAGGCGTTCTCGGCCTTGGCTTTCTCGTGCTTCAGGGACTTGCAATCGGTTTTACGGGATGGACCTGGCAGGCGAGCGAGAGCATTTTTGGCCCGATGGCCGACGGCCAGCCCTCGATGGGCGCCGGTGCCGTGACGATGGCTTTCGTTTTTGTGCTCTATATTTCGTTCGGATTGGCAGAGCGCGGCTTCATGAAGGGCGATGTCTTCGTCGTCTCCTGTATTTCGCTTCTCGTCTTCCTTGTCTGTGTCTTCGTCTTCTACCCCATCGGCAGCATGATGGCTGGAGCCGTGCAGGATATAGACGGCTCCTTCAATCCCGACGGATTTATCCGCAACATGCAGGATCCGGGCATCTGGAGCCTCGATTGTGTTGTCGGTGCCGGCCGCTGTGGCGTTGCCTGGCGGACACTTTTCCTGGCCATCATGACGGCAGCGGGATCGACCATTCTTGGCCTCGCTTTCGCACTTGTCGCCACTCGCACGCGCTTTCCATTCAAGAAGGGCCTGCGTCTGCTGACAATCCTGCCAATCATCACGCCGCCATTCGTCATCGGCCTTGCCCTGACGCTGCTTTTCGGCCGGGCGGGTGTTGTCACCGAATTCATGTCGAGCGTCTTCGGCATCGAGCCGGGCCGCTGGCTATACGGCCTGACGGGTATATGGATTGCCCAGGTCCTGTCCTTTACGCCGATTTCGTTCCTCGTCCTGATCGGTGTTGTCGAGGGTGTCAGCCCATCGATGGAAGAAGCGTCGCAGACGCTGCGTGCCGACCGGTGGCGCACCTTCTGGCGCGTTTCGCTTCCGCTGATGAAGCCGGGCCTCGCCAATGCCTTCCTGATCGGCTTCATCGAAAGCATGGCGGATTTCGGTAATCCTCTGGTACTCGGCGGCAGCCACGGCGTTCTCTCGACGGAAATATTCTTCGCTGTCGTCGGCTCGCAGAATGACCCCTCGCGCGCGGCAGTGCTCGCCATCGTGTTGCTCTGCTTTACGCTGTCGGCCTTTATTGCCCAGCGTTTCTGGCTGGCGGGAAAGAATTTTGCGACGGTGACGGGTAAAGGAGACAGCGGTGCGCACGCCGCTCTTCCGAAGTCCATGTCGATTGCGGTTCATGCGCTGGTTGTTCCCTGGATGATCTTCACCATCGTCGTGTACGGCATGATCCTTGTCGGCGGCTTCGTGAAGACGTGGGGTCTGGATAATACCCTGACCATCGAGCACTATGTTCGGGCCTTCTCCGTCAGCGTGAGCAACGGTTCGATTGCCTGGACGGGCGTTGCCTGGAATTCCTTCTGGACAACGATGGAAATCGCTTTGATTTCCGCCCCGCTCACTGCCGCCGTCGGATTGCTGACAGCCTATATCATCGTCAGGCAGAAGTTTGCCGGCCGCAATCTTTTCGAGTTTGCCTTGATGATGAGTTTCGCCATTCCCGGTACGGTCATCGGTGTGAGCTATATCATGGCGTTCAACTTGCCGCCGCTTGAGATGACGGGCTCGGCGCTGATCCTCATAGCCTGCTTCGTGTTCCGCAATATGCCCGTTGGCGTTCGCGGCGGCATCGCGGCCATGAGCCAGTTGGACAAAAGCCTGGACGAAGCCTCGCTCACGCTCAGGGCAAACAGCTTCCGTACCATAAGGCTTGTGGTGCTGCCGCTCCTGCGCCCGGCAATCAGGGCTGCACTGGTCTATTCGTTCGTCCGGGCCATCACATCCATCAGTGCGGTGATCTTCCTCGTCAGCGCTCAATATAACATGGCGACGTCCTATATCGTCGGCCTCGTTGAAAACGGCGAATATGGTGTTGCAATCGCTTATTCCTCGATGCTGATCGTCGTGATGATCACTGTCATCGCGGGCTTCCAGCTCCTCGTCGGCGAACGACGTCTGCGCCGCGAAAACCGCGTCGCCGGGCTCGACGACGTCAAACCCGTTTCTCATCCCCAGGAGAAAATCGCATGATCAAGGTCAAACCCGGCTCCGTTGTTTTTCAGAATGTTCGCAAGACCTTCGGCGCTTTTACCGCCATCCCGGATCTGTCATTGACGATCGAGCCAGGGACACTCGTCACGCTTCTTGGCCCCTCAGGCTGCGGAAAGACGACGACACTTCGCATGCTCGCGGGGCTTGAACATCCCAACTCCGGTCGGATCCTGATTGGTGGCAAAGACGTAACGATGCTTCCCGCCAATGAGCGCGACGTGTCCATGGTCTTCCAGTCCTATGCGCTGTTTCCGCATATGAGTGCCTTGGACAACGTTGCATACGGGCTGCAATCATCCGGGCTGAAAAAGGCCGAGGCGCGGGAGAAGGCGGAGGAAGGCCTGAAGCTCGTCGGTCTTTCCGGCATGGGCCACCGCCTGCCGGCGGAGCTCTCCGGCGGGCAGCAGCAACGCGTGGCGGTCGCCCGCGCGCTGGTGCTGGAACCTCAGGTCCTGCTGCTCGACGAACCGCTGTCTAACCTTGATGCGCGCCTTCGGCGGCGTGTGCGCACCGATATCCGCGAACTCCAGCAAAGAATCGGTTTCACCGCGGTTTACGTGACGCACGATCAGGATGAAGCGCTTGCGGTTTCGGACCGCATCATTGTCATGAAAGACGGAGAAATCGCCCAGTCGGGTGCGCCGCGAGAGCTTTACGAGGCTCCCGCTTCTGCCTTCATCGCCGATTTTATGGGAGAGGCGAATGTCGTGCCCTGTGAGGTTGTTTCGCAAACGGGTGACGAGTCCATTGTTCGGGTTGGCACCATGGAACATCGTATTCGAAGCAGGGGCGTCCGTTCTGGCGCTGCAAAGCTTGCGGTGAGACCGGGCGCAATCACCATCGACGCGCCTGGCAGCGCCGGTATGCCGGGGCGTGTGCTGCACACCGCCTATCTCGGTGGACACATCGAATATGAAGTCGAAACCGAGGTTGGCACGCTCTTCATTGTCGACCACGATATGAAAAATACGCAACTTGAAACGAGCGATGTCACAATCAATTTCAAAAACCGTGGCATAGCCCTCATCGACGCTTGATGGGTCTGAGATTTGAGGAAATGGAAATGACAGGAATGAATGACGGCCTTGAACAACGCTTCGCACTGGCAAAGGCCCTGGCGGAGGAGGCCGGTGCGATGGCGCTCGACTATTTCAACAAGCGCGACAGCCTCGTGATCGAGACCAAGCGCGATCTTCAGGACGTCGTCTCGATCGCAGACCGCAATGTTGAGACGTTGTTGCGCGAGCGCGTTGCTGCCGCTTTCGGAGATGACGGCTTTCTCGGGGAGGAGCATGGCTACAAGGACGGAGGTTCCGGTTACACCTGGGTCGTCGACCCGATCGACGGAACCGCCCCGTTTGTCAACGGCATGCCGAGCTGGTGTGTTTCTATTGCCGTCGTCCGCGATGGCGCACCGGTCATCGGTATCATCAATGTTCCCTGTTCGAAGGAAATCTACGCTTCAGCGGAAGGCCACGGCGCAACATTGAATGGGACCCGCCTGAAACTCGATCCGTCAAGGAACCTGCAAAACGCTCTGACGGGCATCGGCTGCAATAACTATGTCACGCCGCAGCGGGTTGGACGCATCATCAGCGACGTGATGGGGCGCGGCGGCAATTTTATCCGAAACGGCTCAGGTGCGTTGATGCTCGCCTATGTCGCGGCAGGTCGTCTTGTCGGTTATTATGAGCCGCATATGCGCGCATGGGATTGCATGGCAGGCTTTTGCCTCGTCAAGGAGGCTGGTGGCCGCTTTATGCCGTTTTCGCTCGAGGGCGAAAAGCTGTTTGAAGGACAGCCTGTTCTGGCGGGGA
This sequence comes from Glebionis coronaria, assembly GCA_025667525.1. NCBI lineage: Eukaryota > Viridiplantae > Streptophyta > Magnoliopsida > Asterales > Asteraceae > Glebionis > Glebionis coronaria. The sequence continues at coordinate 62,373 of JANFOE010002157.1, forward strand.
ATAACTCTTGCTATGACGAACTCATCGAAATCCATCAGGCCGCTCTGGCGGCGTGAGGTAATGGACACTCCGGCGGCTGGTAAGCCGCCGGAGCGTCGCTGATCAGTCAGCGCGCTGCGACAGAGCGAGTGCGACCGTCAGTCCGGCGAGAACAGCAGTGAGCACCAGCGGCGCGGTCGCGCCGTAGGAATCGACGATGTAACCGCCCAGAACCGCTCCGATGCTGATCGCCACCTGAAAAGAGACAACCATCAGGCTGCCCGCTGCTTCCAGCGCATCGGGTGCACCGCGCGACAGATTTGTCGGCAGAACGACCGGACCCATGCCGAAGGCAAGGCCCCAGAGCGCGACAAGTGCAAAAGCCGCGCCGGTATGAACGCCCCAGATGACGAGGGCGATCGTTGCGAACCCCATCAGTGCCGCCGTGACGATGAGGGCGACGCGAATGCTGGCATCAGCCATCCGGCCGCCCACGACGTTACCGATCACGGAAGCCACGCCGAAACCCAGCAAGGCGAGGGCGATTGGCGTGGTATCGAGTAGCGTCACCTTCTCGAGGAAGGGGCGAACATAGACCGAGCCGGCAAAATGTCCCGTCATCAGCAGGAGGATCGCAAGCATCCCCAGCTGAACGCTACGCCGCCTGGTCAAACCCAATACGTCCGACAGACTGTTGCTCGTGCTCGCCGGCAACGTGGGGAGGCTGATGATCTGTAAAAGCATGGCGATGACCGCCAGTCCCGCCGTCAACGCCATGGCTGTGCGCCATCCCAGCCAGTCGCTGATCAAGGCGCCCATGGAGGGCGCTGCTATCGTCGCCAGCGACACGCCGAGGGTGACGATCGCCATGCCGCGGCCTGTCGCATTCGTACCGACGAGGCGCGCCACGACGGCAACCGAAAGCGCCCAAAAAACCGCTGAGCGCGATACCAAGGCCTGCGCGACCTAGCAACAAAAGCCAGAAATCGGCTGCAAACGCCGCTAGGATGTTGGATGCGATAGCGAGCGCGCTGAGGCCGACGAGGACCGTTTTTCTGTTAAGCTTACCGATGAGGACGTTGCTCAACAGTGCCGTCACGGCTCCAACGGAGGCAGTCGCCGTCACGACCTGACCGGCGGTGCCCTCACTGATACCGAGATCGCGTGCCATCGGTGTTAGCAGTCCCGCCGGTAAAAACTCAGCCGATACCAGCGCAAAGCTGGTTGCAGCCATTGAAAGGACGGCAAACCAGGTGGCGGCGGTCCACGCCGGTTCGTCTACCGTCTCCAGCGCGATCGCCGGCCCATCAAACTGTGTCGTCGTGTCCGTCATGGTGTCTCTCCTTAAGATGGCAGAGTTTTAGACGATTTTCTCTGGATGATATGTATCTAAAAATCCGAATTTCATGCCTATTTGTCCGAATTTGTGCGGCGCACAAGCGGCGAAAGGGCATCAAACGGCGCAGGCGGGAAAGAGCGGCGAGGGGGCCAATTTCAGGCCAGTGCGAATCTTTTTCGGACCAGCAACTTTTCAAATCGCTGATCGTTATTGCGGCTATGATCGATCCTGATGCAAAACCGCACCCCTCCGACGACACCAACCAGAATGACATCAACAATGATCATTCCGAGTATGCCCCTGAAGAGCCTCTTCCGCCGGAGGAGATAAAACCCGACCCCGGTTTGACACCGGAGGAGGCGGCCGAAGCGCGCAAGAAATATCTGCTTAAACGCTTCTGGATCAGCGCGCGGGGATTCTGGAGCCGACGTGGCGACGCGCTCGCCTGGCCCTTCTGCATCGGGCTTCTGGCGATGATCGGCATCAACGTCGCGTTTCAGTACGGCACCAACGTCTGGAACCGCGGTATCTTCGACGCGATCGAGAAGCGTGACGCATCGACTGTCTATTTCCTGGCTTCCATTTTCCCGCCGCTTGTTCTGGGAAGCGTCTTTATCGTCACGTCGCAGGTCTATGTCAGAATGCGGGTCCAACGACGCTGGCGTTCGTGGTTGACCAAACTCATGGTGTCGCGATGGATCGCCAATGGCCGCTATTACCAGCTCAATCTGATTGACGGAGACCACCAGAACCCTGAAGCCAGACTTTCTGAGGATCTGCGGATCGCCACCGAGGCACCCGTCGATTTCGTGGCCGGGGTCATCGCTGCTTTCGTATCCGCGTCCACCTTCATCGTCGTCCTTTGGACTATCGGCGGTGCGCTGACGCTTCCCATCGGCGGAGTGTCTGTTACGATTCCCGGGTTCCTTGTGATCGCGGCGGTCATATACGCCTTTATCACCTCTACCTCGATCGCTTTGATTGGTAGAAATTTCGTCCGGGTTTCAGAGGTCAAAAACCAGCTGGAGGCTGAATTTCGTTATACGCTGACCCGCGTCAGGGAAAATGGCGAGAGTATTGCGCTTCTTGGTGGTGAAGAGGAAGAGCGCAGCGACCTCGACAAGAGATTTCGCAACGTCCGGCATCAATGGAAGCAGATGGCGCAGCAATATATGCGGACCACCGTTGTCTCGCATGGATCGATGTTGATTGCGCCCGTGGTCCCTGTTCTTCTCTGTGCTCCCAAATTTCTCGATGGAAGCATGTCGCTTGGCCAGGTCATGCAGGCCGCCTCCGCCTTCACCATCGTTCAATCCGCCTTTGGCTGGCTTGTCGACAACTATCCGCGCCTTGCCGACTGGAACGCCTGCGCGCGCCGTGTCGCATCTCTCATGATGTCGCTGGATGGTCTGGAGCGCGCCGAGCAGAGCGATAAGCTTGGCCGTATTGCGCGCGGCAAGACCGAAGGCGAAACGATGCTGAGCCTGAAGGATGTCTCCGTTTCGCTTGGAGACGGAACCGCTGTCGTCAAGGAAACCGATGTCGAAATCGGCCGGGGAGAGAGGGTTCTGGTTGCAGGCGAATCCGGCTCCGGCAAAAGTACGTTGGTACGGGCCATTGCCGGCCTATGGCCATGGGGCGGCGGCAACATCAGTTTTGGGGCTGACAGCCGGCTCTTCATGCTGCCGCAACGGCCTTATATCCCGTCCGGCACGTTGCGCCGTGCCGTCAGCTATCCTCAGGCCGCCGACAGCTGGTCCTTTGAAGAGATCGGAGAAGCCCTCGAAAAGGTGGGTCTCGGTCATCTCAAGGACAAGATCGAGGAAGACGCTCCCTGGGACCAGACGCTGTCAGGCGGCGAAAAGCAGCGGCTTACCTTCGCGAGGCTATTGCTGAACGATCCCGATATTATCGTGATGGACGAAGCAACGGCGGCTCTCGACGAGAAGAGCCAGGATAAGATGATGCAGACCGTCATCGACGAATTGCCCGATGCGACGATCGTCAGCGTGGCGCATCGCGCCGAACTTGAGGCTTTTCACACCCGCAAGATAACGCTGGAACGCCGCGACGGCGGCGCAAAACTCGTAAGCGATGTCGATCTCGTTCCCCGAAAGGCCAGGTCGGGTTCGCTTCTTCGACGCATGGTCAAACGGAGGTAGATGCCGCTTGCCGCAGGATTCAGGGAGGACGATCACCACGTCAAAGCGTGTCGAGTGACACCCACTTGTTGCGGCCGCCCTGTTTAGCGCTCAGCAGGGCAGCGTCCGCGCGCTCCAGGACGCTGCTTACGGTACCGCCGGCAGGCGCGGTTGCGATACCGACAGAAATCGTGACGGGGTCAAGCAGGCGGCCGCGGTAGTTGAACGGCGCTTTCTCGACGGCGCGTCTCAGTTTTTCCGCAATCTCTTTCGCGGCCTCAATATCCACTCCCGGCATCAGCACCGTGAATTCTTCGCCGCCGAACCGGAACAGGTCTCCCGCGCCGCCGAGAGCTTCGGAGAGAACCTGGGCCACATATTGCATCACGGCGTCGCCGGCATCATGGCCGAAGCGGTCGTTGAAACGCTTGAAATGATCGATATCGAGCATCAAGCAGGCGATCGGCTCCTCCGGCTTTTCAACATGTCTGTTCAGAGCCTCATCCAGAGAGCGGCGGTTTGCAAGCCCTGTCAGCGCATCCTGTCGGGCCATGGAAACCAGCCGCTGTCGCAGTTGCAGGTTGGCGACGGCAAGGCCGATATTTTCCGCGAGAAGCTCCAGATATAGTCGCTCTGTCTCGAGCGTATCGTTTCGCATCGGGATTTCGAGATACAGCAGGCCAACGGTTTCGCCGAGCGCCGTCAGCGGAATGCAAAGCCCGGTGCCGGAGTTCTCCTTCAGGTGGTGGCAGACGACATCGTCGCCATCGGGATTGCTGATGTGGGGTCGTCCGCGGCGCAGCGCCCAGCAATCGTCGATCAAAAAATCCGGGGCGGAGAAGGCAGGATCGGACCATTGGCCGCTAGACTGAAGACGCGAGCTGTTTTCCTTCAACACGAGCAGGCGTCCGGCGATGGCGGGAAAAATCTGCGGCATGAACCTCGACACCACATCGGATAGCTCAGCCTGGTTCTGGCATGCCTGAATCCGATGCATCATCTGCAGGATCAAGTCTTTGATGCGTTGGTTTTTACGATGTTCCGCGTCGAGGCGCTCCCGCTCAAGCCCGTTGCTGCGGAAAATCCTGATGGCCTGGTTCATCTCGCCAATCTCGTCACGACGCCCTTCGTCGGGCACATCGATGCTGTAATCCTGTCTGGCAAGACGCATGACGATGTTGCTCATCCTGATTAAGGGGGCGGCCACCCGTCTGCTAAGGACAAAATAGAGCACGGCCAAAAACATCAACGCCGTCAGCGCCAGCATGACTTTCGCAATCGATCCGTAGAAGTCGCTACGGCTCTTCGCCTGATCAACCGCTGCCTGCGTGCGTGCCGACACTGTTTCTCTGAGGTCTGCAACGCTCTTCAAAAGGCCGGTGTGGAGCTGATAATGGTCATCACCGAAAAGAATCTGTTGCGCATCGGCCTGACGACCAGAGCGGTATTGGCCGATGGCGTCGCGCTCCTTGCTGTCCAGTGCGTCGGCGTCTTTTCGTATGGTCGCGAAAAGAGCCTCCTCCTGAGGCGACGCACCGCGCTTGGCGAGTTTGTCCAGGGCCGTTTCGAGGTGGTTTTCCTGGTCTTCCTCGACGTAGAATCTGGCCAGATGTCGCTCGTCGCCGCGCATGACGTAGAGCCGCGCTTCCTCGGTACGCTCGTCCGCTATGATTGCAATCTCTTCAGCGAGATCATCCAAAATAAGATGATCCTCGATTGCCGCGCGCTCTTGAGACGCGTTTCTTGCCGACAGAATGAATGTGGTCGCCGACACTGTCGTCAGTATCAGGGTCACAGCATATGCGAGGTTTGTGATGGTGCTAAGCCGCATGATGGCGCCAAATGCTCGCCACATGCCTTGGCAACCGGATGCGGCGGGTCCAGTTTCAGGGTCGGATCCTTAACGTTCGTTGTAGTCGAGTAGCCCGAAAAGTCCAACGCAAGCTGCCGTTTAAATTACCAAATCTTTAGTTGTGTGTCTTTTCGCGAATACCTAGCTTGTTGGTGAGGCCGCAGCCGATTTCAGATAAGGGCAGGAACCGGCAAGCCCGTCTCCTGTTCTTGTCCCGAATAGACCCTTTCCCACGGTCGAGATTTGCAAGATGATCTTTCAGTTCCGCAACAGCCTTCACCTTCTTCCGTGTAATCTGCTTGCCGCGAAACTGTCCGCAACTTGTCTGTCGGATTGCGGAGGTGTCGAGGGCCAAGAACTTTCGCGTTCGCCCCGGCGAATGAACTAGCAGCAATGAATGCACAAAAGGAGTGTCAGCATGCAGATCGGAATGGTTGGGCTTGGTCGGATGGGCGCAAATATGGTGCGCCGCCTTTTGAGGCAGGGTCACGAGTGCGTGGTTTTCGACGTCAATCCCGGGAATGTCGACGCATTGGTGAAGGAGGGAGCAACCGGTGCGACCTCGCCGGACGACCTCGTCGGCAAGCTGTCTTCCCCGCGTGCCGTCTGGCTGATGCTGCCCGCCGCCATCACGCCAAGGATTGCCCGCGACTTCGCCGGAAAACTCCAGGCCGGCGATGCGATCATCGATGGCGGGAACTCATTTTACCGCGATGCGATAGATCTTGCCGCTGAATTCGCGCCTATTGGCATCGATTTCATCGATGCCGGCACATCCGGAGGCGTCTGGGGACTTGAGCGCGGTTATTCATTGATGATCGGTGGACCCGTTGATGCGGTGAAGCGGCTCGATCCGATATTCGCCTCTCTTGCACCTGGAGCCGGTCTTGGCATCGCAGCCGATCCCGTTACGGGAACATCGCCGATGGGCTATCTGCATTGCGGTCCATCAGGGGCAGGGCATTTCGTCAAAATGGTCCATAATGGTATCGAATACGGCGTCATGGCTGCGTATGCGGAAGGTTTGAATATCCTGAAGGCTGCCAATGCCGGCACTCAGCATCGTGAGGCGGATGCCGAAACGGCGCCGCTTGCCCATCCGCAATATTACCAGTTCGACTTTGATCTTCCCGCCGTGACCGAGGTGTGGCGGCACGGCTCCGTCATCAGCTCCTGGCTGCTCGACCTGACGGCGGAGGCGCTGAAACAGGACCCTCATCTTGACCAGTACGGCGGCCGGGTGTCCGATTCAGGCGAGGGGCGCTGGACATTGCAGGCGGCAGTCGAAACAGGCGTGCCGGCGCCCGTTCTGGCATCCGCCCTGTTTGAACGCTTTTCGTCACGTGGGGAGGCGGAGTTTGCTGGTAAGGTGCTCTCGGCGATGCGCAATGCCTTCGGTGGCCATCTCGAAAAATCCAAATGAGAGTACCTGCGATGAACAAGCAGCGATCTGACGTCCTTGTGGTGTTCGGCGCCACGGGCGATCTCGCCTACAAGATGATCTTTCCCTCCCTCTACGCCATGGTCAAACGTGGCGCACTGGCAACGCCGATCATCGGTGTTGCCTTCGATGACTGGTCGCGCGACCAGCTGTTAAAGCGTGCGCGCGACGCGGTCGCGAGCCATGTCGACAAGATCGATGAGGCTGTCTTCGCAAAATTTGCGTCGCAACTGGATTATGTCTCTGGCGATTACCGCAATGACGCAACGTTCGAAAAGCTGCGGTCGGCGCTGAAGGATCACCATCGCCCACTTTATTACCTCGCCATTCCGCCATCGCTGTTTGAGACCGTCGTGACAGGCCTCGATCGAGCCGGAATAGCGGCCTCGGCAAGGTTGATGGTGGAAAAGCCATTTGGCCGCGACCTCGGCACAGCTGAGGCGCTGAACAGGGCGTTACACAAGGTGTTCGACGAGGATGCAATTTTCCGCATCGATCATTTCCTGGGCAAGGAGGCTATTCAGAACCTTCTTTATTTCCGGTTTGCCAATGCCTTTCTGGAGCCGGTCTGGAATCGCAATTACGTTGAGAGCGTGCAGATCACCATGGCCGAAGATTTCGGCATCAAGGGGCGTGGCAAGTTTTATGACGAGGTCGGGTGTATTCGCGACGTCATACAGAACCATCTGATCAATGTCCTGCTTTTGCTCGCAATGGAGCCGCCGGCCACAAGCGCGTCAGATGATCTGGTCGATGAAAAAGTGCAGATACTGAAGGCCATGCCCCCGCTTGGTCCCGCCGACGTCGTGCGTGGACAATTCAAGGGGTATCTTGAGGAGCCGGGTGTCGCACCCACATCCAGCCGCGAGACCTTTGCCGCCGTCCGGTTTCGTGTAGCGACGTGGCGATGGAACGGCGTGCCATTCTACATCCGAGCCGGGAAGAATCTGCCTGCCCACGCAACCGAAGTCGTGGTCCGGTTCAAGCGCCCGCCGATCTCCCTTTTTAATGATGTCGAAGCAGCACCCGCCAATTACCTCCGGTTCCGGTTGGGCCCCGATATCGCAATTGGTATCGGCGCCCGTCGCAAGGCCGCCGGGGATGGCATGCTCGGCGAGGAAGTGGAGCTGGGCGCTGCCGATGACGGCGCTGGCGACATGGCGCCGTATGAGCGGCTGATCGGCGATGCGATGGCCGGTGAGCGGCAACTTTTCACCCGCCAGGATGCCGCGGAATTGGCATGGAAGATTGTCGAACCCATTCTCGATGATCCCGCCATACCCCCATCTTACGATGTCGGGAGCTGGGGACCGGCCGAAATGGCAGATTTTGCTCCCCCGGGTGGCTGGGTCGATCCGGAGTGACGGCTGGGCAGACACTGAACCCACTCGATCATAAGCATGATGGACTTTCCACCTATCCGTTTATTCGGAATAACTAAAAAATAGGATTTACCCGGGATATTGATGTCACCGAAATAGATGATCGGCACGACAGAGAAGAATCCCGACATGCAAGCAGCCCACGACGACCCGACCCGTGGAATTTGGCGGAATACACTGTTTTTCGTGACGTTCCTCTATTTCACGGTCGGTTTCTCGCCCTATATGTCGCTGTCAACGACTTACCAGGGTACCGCGGCGGCGGAGGGCTCAAATCTTCTGAACCAGCTCACCGCAGTCATCCTCCTCGTCAGTTTCCTTGTCTTTATGATCAAGGAGCAGTCCTTCTCCCTGGTGTTCACGCCGCGTCTGCTTATGGCTGCGATCTTCGGCTGGTACGCGTTTACGTCGTTGACTGGTAACGCATCCGTTTTCTCTCTGCGGCGTCTCGTCATGTGCGCCATCATATGTGTGCTTGCTGGCTGCTTTCTGCAGTTGCCACGCACGGAAAGGCATTTCGCCACGCTGCTGGCCATCGGTGTGTCGATTATCCTTTTCCTTTGTTATTTCGGCGTGCTCGTCCTGCCATCGCGATCGATCCATCAGGCCAGCGATGCGCTCGAGCCGCTTCTGGCGGGTAACTGGCGCGGCGTCTTCCAGCACAAGAACGAAGCTGCCTCCGTCATGGCAGTGTTGATCATCGCAGCCATTTATCTCTCCAAACGCTGGTCATTCATCGGCGGTGTCGTGATGTTGATCCTCTCGATGATCTTTCTTGTCAAATCGGGAGGTAAGACAGTGCTCGGTCTGGTTCCCATCATCGTCGGAACCGGCTGGTTCATCGTGGGGTGGCCCCGCTGGCGCTACATCACGGTGACGCTGCTTCTGGTTGTCTTCACCGTCGTCGTCATGGGTACGACGATCGATCCGGTGTTTAATCGAATGCTGACGACTATGGGGATCGACGCGAGCTTCACCGGCAGAACGGATGTCTGGAACGTCGCGATCGATTACATGAAGCTGCGACCGATGCTGGGTTATGGCTACCAGGCCTTCTGGCGCAGTGACACCTTGTTATCAAGCCTGACGGAGAACAGCTGGGCAACGACCGCGCCATCGGCACATAATGGATATTTCGACCTCGTTCTCATGGGTGGTATTCCCGGCCTCGCGCTGGTGATGGTGTGGATTTACATCCTGCCGCTCCATTATCTTGGCAAAATGGATGAGGACACGCGCAAAAGCCCGCTGACAAAGCTTTATGTCGGCATCTGGCTCTATGTGTTGCTCTATGGCTTTCTGGAGACCCTTTTCCTGCTCAGCGCGGGCTTCGTCTGGTTCTTCCTTGTGGTGGCGATTATGGGCCTGCGTCTGCAGGCGAATGCCAGCCTCGTCGAAGTCGAGGCAAAGCCGCGGTCTTTTGGGGTTGCTGGCGCTGCGGGCAGGGCTCTGTTACCGGCCCTCCAATTACCCATCCCGCGAAAGACGCTCGAAAATGCGCGGCCACCGGGCAACTGGACGCGGAAAAAATGAAGTCTGGAATTTTGCCTGAGTCGGCGGTGTTTAAGCGAGGAGGTCTTTTCAAGGTTGAGCGAGGGCGAGACGGTACTAGGCCTTGGCGGACAGTGCACTGAGTTCTTCGAGATCCAGATCGTGCTCGAGTTCTCTCAGTGTTTCGTCATCGATCTTGCCTTCGCGGCGGAGGCGAATGAGTTCCCGCCTGCCCGCGGCGACAGCCTGAAGAACAACGTCGAAGTGGGCATGCAGAAGCGGCGAATACTTTTCGGTACTTTCGGCGTATCTGACGCTTGCGGCCAGCCGATGTTCGTATCGTTTCAAAAGTTGCGGGTGGATCAGTTCTCCGTGTTCATCATAAGCGAGTGCCTGGACAGTATCGAACTGGACCTGCGCCATGGAGGCTTCGGCCTCGCTCATCGTCATCGGCGCGCGCTCCGGCTCGATATTGCCAAGCCCCGCCCAGGCAATGATCCATCCAAGCGTCGTTCCCTGTATGAGAACGGTTCCCAGAATGACGGCGAAAGCCGTGATAAGAATGAAATCACGACCCTGAAAATCTTCGGGCAGGCTGAGAGCAAGCGCCAGCGTGACCACACCGCGCATGCCCGCCCAACCGAGCGCCGCTGCGCCTCCTGCTCCAAGCGGCACCGAGCGAGCGATTTTCAGACTGTGGAATAGTCTGATCACGAAATCGGACGCGAATATCCAGACAAACCGGGCGACAACGAGCGTCAAGAGGATCGTCACTGCCGGGAGGGCCATGGAGCCGACAACGGCGCTAAAGCCGCCTCCACGTTCGACGACAGCTCGGAGCGATAGTCCAATCAGGATGAAGACCATCGCTTCCATCAGGAAAACAAGCACATTCCAGAATGACGTGCCGCGCATCCGCGTCGCGGCAGACAAGACGGTGTGCTGATGCCATGATGCAATTAATCCCGCGGTCACCGTGGCGATGACGCCTGATGTTTGCATCTGCTCCGCCAGGAGATAGGCAGCCCACGACAGGATGGCGGTCGCGGCGATCATCAGATATTCGTCTCCCAGATGCCGCACCAGCTTCACCCACGCGAAGCCGACGACAGCGCCGACCGCAGCGCCGCCCACGGCCAAAAAAACGAACGCAGCCAGTGCATCCGCGGTGCTGAACGTACTGCCGGCTGCCGCCGCCACCGCAAAGCGGAACAGCACGAGGCCGCTTGCGTCGTTTAGAAGGCTTTCACCTTCCAGAAGGATCTGTAGTCGTCTGGGTATCTTGACCCTTTCCAGCACGGCACGGGCCGAAACCGCGTCAGGAGGCGAAACGATTGCCCCAAGAGCCGCGCAGGCGGCCCACGGGAGGGAAGGCATCAGCAGGTGAACGACAATGCTGACGACTATTGTCGTGAACAGCACAGCGCCTATTGCCAGCGACGCAATTCCAAAGACGTGCCGCCTGAGCCGATCGACGGCGATCGACCAGGCGCCATCGAGCAGCAGGGGAGGTAGAAATATCACCAGGACCAGCTCGGGATTAACGGAGATCGTGGGCAGGCCGGGCAGGAATGCCAACGTGCCTCCGCCCACCAGTAGCGCTGCGGAGGGCGGCAGGCCCATGCGATGTGCAATGTAATGCAACACGATAATAGCAAGAAACATTGCTATCACGAGTTCGAACAGATGCGTGCCGTCCATATGCGTCCCCTAAAACAAGGTCTGAACGCTATGAAAAGACCAGTTTCGTCAAAAAGCAACGGCCCTGGCGATTACCGGTTTGACGGTGTTGGCGGCAATCCTCGAGCCCGTTCATCTACAGGCGCTTCACCGCCGAGACAGCCGCTTTTCCGTCCCGTTTGATGTCAGAAAGGGAGGGGCCGCGGACGATGCGATATCGCGCTTCTACAAGATTATAAACACCGAATGCCGCAAGGCCCGCGGCGACGACCACGTAGACAAGCGAGCCGAACGGAAGCTGGCGGAGCCATTGCAAGGCATCCGACATGCTTCCGGCCTGGTCAGGATCTACTCGGAAGCCAGCATAGGTGAAAAGGATGCCAGTGACGGCGAAGACGATGCCACGTGCGACCAGCCCGTAAACGCACACCCAACTGGTGATATTTTTGTCCTTGGGTAGTCGAAGGTACTTCTCGAATCTGCGTGTGATCCCCTTTGTTGCGGTGACCGCGCCGCCGCCGACGAATCCCAATCCGACCGCAATCGCAAGGTAAGGCCCGAACGGCTGGGACATGATCCATTGCGCCAGGCCCTTTTCGCCTGATGCTTCGCCGCCGCCGCCTGCGGAGATGGCATGGCCGAGCGCGTAGGCCGTGAGGCCGAGATAGGTTATCGCGCTGCCGAACAGCGCGGCTCGTATTACGATGGCCTTGCCCGAGTTTCCGTGGCCGTCGCTATCGCCAAAGGACTGGGCGATCCTCCACGCAACGAACCCGAGAAGCCCGATCCCGATCAGCGCAACCCACACCCGTCCGAACGGTTGGTCGAGAAGCGCTGCTAGCGCCGACTTCGTATCGGCTTTTTGATCCGCAAACCCGGAAAACAGTGCAAGGCCAGCGACAAGAACGAACACGATGCCCCGAGCGGCGTATCCGATTTTCGCAAGCAGTTCAAAGTGGGTGTTCGTTGACATTGTGTAAGCCAGTCGATTTCGAGGGACCGACCCTGAACGCCTGAGAAGCCCAAAAGTTTGCACGCCGCACTGAAAAATGGCTCTGCCGCAACAGGTCCCGTCTCTCCACCTCTCGGGGCGCCGTCTGGATGAATGCGCGGCGATGCGGGGTGAGTTCTTCCATTCAGATCACGACGACCGTGAGCGCGATCCGGAACGGAGCAGCAGCATGAAAGCGGGTGCACCGATAATCGCGGTAATGATTCCCGCCGGAAGTTCGAGGGGAGCGATAACACTGCGACCGACCGTATCGGCGAGGGCCAGTATCACCGCGCCAAGGACCATCGCGACAGGCAGGCTTTTGGCATGGCGCGCTCCGGTAAGAAGTCGAGCCGCGTGCGGTGCGAGCAAGCCAACGAAACTGATGGCCCCGATGGAAGACACGGCGATTGCCACGGCACTGGCGGCATAGAGCATCGCATATTTGCTCGCGTTCCCTGTCGAGAGCCCTAGTGAGCGGGCCTTTTCGTCTCCGAGCAAAAAGGCGTCGAGATGTCGATTGAACAGCAGGCCGATAGCCGACAGCGCGAATACCCATGGCATCAGCACGAATGCGTCGGCGTAGCCACGGGCGTGCGTCGAACCGATGAGCCACGAAAGCGCCTGAGCCGTTTGCAAGCGAGCCTCCACGACAATGATCGTTGCGGCCGCACCCAGGCTCGCCGCGATTGCGACACCAGCGAGAACCAGTTTCTCCGGCGAATACTTCGGAGCCAGCAACCGGAGCAGCAGGAGCACGGTGATGGCCCCGGCCAGAGCAACCACCTGGAATGCTGGCGTTGCGGGTGCAAGTCCCAACAGGAGAGCGACGAGGCTGAACAGCGCTGCTCCCTGCGTCAGGCCCAGCGTCTCGGGACCGCAGAGCGGATTGCGCGTGACCGCCTGAATGACGGTGCCCGCCGCACCCAGCAATGCGCCGCAGCCGAGCGCGACCAGAAGGCGAGGGGCTCGCAGGTCGAGGTTTTCCCCTCACCTCTGCGATTGTGAGGGATACCCCGTCGCCTGTCGCAAGACTTGCCACTATCGCAATCAGGCCCAGGGCGGCAAGGGCTGCAACGGCGAGGAGAAAAGGCGGACGCGCAACGCCGATCGGCAAGCCGATGCGGCGCTCTCCTCCGATTTTTGCCGTCCGCAGCAGGAAGAGCATGACGGGTGCGCCGAAGAAGGCAACCGTAACGCCTGTGGGTATGGTCGTGCCATTGCGCGCGAAGGATTGTGTCGCCAAATCTGCGAGAAGCAAAGTGTTCGCTCCCCAAACCATCGAAAGCGGCAGATGGCGATGATGCCGGGTTACACCCAATGCGCGCAACACGTTTGGAACGGCAAGGCCGATGAAGCCGATGGGCCCTGCAAGGGTAACGGCGCAGCCGCAAAGAAGAACGCCGATGAGCAAACCCGAAAGCGTGACGGTCCGTGTCAACCCGAGGCTGGCAGACGCCTGGTCGCCCAACCCCAGCAAGTCCAGCGCGCGCGCCATCAGCATGAGCGTCAGGAGGGACAGGAGCACGAAGGGGATTGTCGTTGTGACCTTGGCCCACCCGGTCTGGTCCAGGATACCGGAGGACCAGAGCAACAGACCTGACGCCCGTTCGTCGGCAAGAAGCACGATGGCCGATGATAAAGCGGAAAAACAGAGTGATACGGCGACGCCGGAAAGCGCCAGCCGGCCCGGCGGTGCCTGAAAGCCGCCTGCCAGCGCAAGACACGCGGCCGCGCCAGCGAGGCCGCCTGCGCTTGTTGCAAGGATGGGTGGCAGAGCCAAGGGAAGCAGCAGGGTCGATACGATGAGGAAAAGCTGCGCGCCACTGGTGACGGATAAGATGTCAGGTGCCGCCAAGGGGTTCTTCAAGACCGTTTGAAGAACCGAACCCGCCAGCGCAAGGGCCGCGCCGGTCAATATTGCGGCAACCACGCGGGGCGCCCGGGTGGTTTCCAGAATTGCCTGCGCCAGCGTATGAGGACGTGTCGGAAAAAGAAACACATCCCACCAGCCGAGCAGCCGGCTTCCCGCTCTCAGTTCAAGCGCTGCCAGGAGCAGCAGAAGGATCACGCCGAATGGCCAGACAAGGGCTGGAACCGGTCGCGAAATGGCTTGGTGCGACAAATTCATGATTGAGCCGAAGACGGGTGGGCCCGCCTGTTGCCAGCGCCGACCCAGTCGACCATGCAATAGGTCCGACCGCTTCCGTCGGGATGTGGAACGAGGTCGACGTGGCACTCAAAAGCTTGCTGCAACAGGTCAGCCCGAAGCACCTGATGCGTCGGCCCAGCGGCGAGAACCTCGCCCTTTCGCATCAGGATGACGTCACTGGAGATGTCCATGACCTGATTGAGGTCGTGAAGCACCGCGATGATCGTCAGTCCTTCCTCGAAATTGAGTTTGCGCAGCAGGGTCAGCAGCTCGGCCTGATGTCTGATGTCGAGAAAACTCGTAGGTTCATCAAGAAAAAGGATACGCGGTTCCTGCGCCAGAGCCATCGCCAACCAGGCCCGCTGCCTTTCACCACCGGAGAGGGTCGTGAGTTGGCGCGCACGCAGGTCTTGAAGGCCGACGCGAAAAATGGCGCTTTCGATGATTTCTCGGTCGCGTGACGACAGGCGTCCCAGCCATGGACGATGAGGATAGCGGCCCTGTTCAACGAGGTCCTCGACGCTCAGGCCGATTGGAATCTCTGGGGTCTGGCTCATGACGGCAACCTGGCGCGCCACGTTGCGTCGGGACAATGCCGCGAGCGGTTGTCCGGACAAGCGGACTTCGCCCTCCGTCGGCTGCTCCAGCCCGGCAAGGCATTTGAGCAGCGTACTTTTACCTGAGCCATTCGCGCCGCATATTGCGGTAATACGGCCCTCAAATGCGTTTGCATCGACCTTCCGGAGCGCTTGAGCTTGATCGTAGAAGACGCTGAGACCAATCGCCTGAGCGGCGATTGTCTCAATTTTCTGTTTGCTTGCGTGCCCCGTCATCCCGCAACCTCGCGCATGGCTTTGCGCAGAGAGGACAAGCTGCGGTAACCGACGTCTGCGGCAGCCTCTTCCAGGCGCGCTCCCTCTGCCTGGCGACGCAAGACATGCGCCATGCGCAAGCGACGCCGCCATTCGGCAAAACTCATGCCCGTCTGAACTCGAAACTTCCGGGTCATGGTGCGCCGGCTCATGCCGAGATTGTCTGCCCAGCGATCTATATCAAGATCGAGCGATGGGGTCTCCGAAAGATCCCGACACAGCCGCTGCAAGCGCTTGTCACTGGGCATTGGCAGCGCAAAAGGACCCTCCTGCGCATTGGCGATTTCTTCGAGGATCAGCGCTGCCAGATGGCCGCCGCGGCCATTTTCGTCATAAAGAGTTGGCTCGTTCAGAAACGCTCCAACCGTGGCAGAAAGCAGCGTAGAGGTCGAGATGACACGTGTCGGCTCCCACGGCATGGCGATCCCTGGGTCCGGCTCGATATAGACCGACTGCATGGCGACCCGCCCGTGTGAATGGACGGCATGCGGTAGCTCTGGGGGTATCAGCAAACCATAGCCGCAGGGGATGATGAATGAGCTATCAGGGGTGCGGGCTGTCATGAAGCCGTCGATGATCTGCAGCAATTGCCCCCGGCGGTGGCTGTGCCAGCCAAAATCGACGCTTTGCTCATAGGTCCGCGCCATGGCTGCCACAGGCCGCTGCACATGTTGAAGGTCGGCTGCCCTTTGCGGCTGTTTCATCGTGTTTTCAGGCAATAGAATTCCTCATAGCGCTATCGCGGCGGCGCCCATGGAAGAGACCCATAGTCGCGCGGCTTCAGCTTTTCAAAGGGGAACATTGGCCCGATGAAGCAAAATAAGAAAATATGAGATAATCAGGCCATTAAATGGCCTGACAACGCCCGATTTTGACCTGACAATGCTGATAAAAAAAGTCTAGTTAAGCGGCCAAGCGTGCGGGATTTGAAACACGACGGACAGTCCGGAGTACCCTTTGCGCAGTATTCCTATCACAGGTCCTCGAATGCAGAACACCGTCCTTCGCCATCGCACAACAACCGGGCACATCACCAGACAGCGGCTCCTGTTTTTCGTGTCAGGCGTTGCGTTAAGCGCCCTCATCCTGTCGCCTCGGGTTGTCGAAGCGCAAGAGTCAAATGGGTCCACCGTGCTCGAGCCGATCGTCGTCCAGGGAAAGTCTGCGGCAAAAGGGGCGCGCGTCGAACAACGTGGCTACGTGGCGACGCAATCGGCATCAGCCACCAAGACCGCTACGGCGATTGCCGAGACACCGCAATCCATCTCTGTCATCACCCGTGGCGCGATGGCGGATCGAGCCGTGCAGACTGTGGCGGATAGCCTGCTTTATAGCGCAAACGTCAATGGCCAACGCTACGGTAACGATCCTCGCTCCGACTACTTCAGCATTCGCGGCTTTAGCGCGGATCTTTATCTCGACGGTTTGCGCGTGCCACAGATTGCGAACCAGACAGGAGGCTATGCCGGCTTCCGCGTGGAGCCCTATTTTCTCAATCGTGTGGAAGTGCTGCGCGGACCAAGCTCGGCGCTCTTCGGACAAACGAATGTCGGCGGCGTGGTCAACATGATCAGCAAGGATCCATCGGAGACCGCTGGCGGAGAGCTCTACAGCCGCTTCGGAAGCTACAATCAGAAGGAGGCCGGATTCGACGTCACGGGCCCGGTCGGCGCTGATTCCGATCTTACCTATCGCCTGGAAGGTATGATCCGCGACAGCGATGCAATGAATGATTTCGGCAAGAACGACCGCGTCGCTATCAGCCCGACGGTCAAGTGGTCGCCGAATGAAGAAACGAGTCTCACGGTTTACGGCGCCTATATGAAGGACGATGCAGGCCAGGTCCCTTCGCTCATTCCGGCCGTGGGAAGCATCTTTCCCAATCGTCTCGGTTTAACGATACCGCGAAGCTTTTCCGATGGAGATCCCTCGCTTGCGATCTACGACAAGGAAAGTGCCTACATCGGATACAGGTTCGAACACGCGTTTAACGACGATCTCGTTCTACGCCAGAATTTTCGCTACTCCTACCTCGACGTCAATTACCAGAACCTGTTCGGCAATGGTCTTTCGGCCAACCAGCGCACGCTTTCAAGGCTTGTTTACAACGCGCAGCCAACGCTCAATGCGGTCGCGCTCGACACTCATCTCGAATACAAAGTCGACACGGGGCCGATCAGCCATACGCTTCTCGGCGGTGTCGATGTGCAGTGGCAAAACCTGGTCAACCGAACGGGATCGCGCAGCGGCCCCACTCTCGACCTCTTCAATCCTGTCTACGGAATCGGCGTCCAGCCAGCAACATTGACGACGCATCTGGACCAGACACAGCGTCAGGTGGGTTTCTACCTGCAGGATCAAATGGAGCTTGGTGGCCTTCGTCTCACTGTCGGCGGACGCCAGGACTATGTCAGTAACGATTCCGACAGCACCGCTCTTTCGAACGGTCTCACGACACAATATCGGCAAGACGATCGGGCCTTCACCGGAAGGGTGGGCGCCGCCTATGTCTTCGAAAACGGCTTTGTCCCCTACGCTCTTTATTCGACATCCTTCTCGCCGGTGCTGACATTGGCGCCGACGCCGCTCAAGCCCACCAAAGGTGAGTTGAAGGAAATCGGCGTAAAATACGCGCCGCAGGGCGAGGATTTCGGCCTTACCCTTTCCGGCTTTGAGGCAACGCAGCAGAATGTCGTCAATCGTGTAGCGGGCGTCTATTACCAGACGGACGAAGTGCGTGTGCGCGGTATCGAACTGGAGGCCAATGCAACGCTTTGGGACGGCCTCAATCTGACGGCCGCGGCAAGTTGGCAGAATCCTGAGGTAACCGAGAGCCAGACGTCGGCCCAGATCGGGAAAATGCCCTACACCGTGCCCAAGCAGCAGCAGTCACTGTTCGTCAGCTACGATCTTCCGACGCCGGATAGCTGGGAAGGTAAGCTCACAGTCGGCGCTGGTGTCCGTCACGTCGGCAAGAGTGCAGGGGACACGGCCAACTCATTTTTCGTTCCCGGTTACACGCTGGTCGATGCCTTCGCCAGGTACGAACACGATCGCTACTCCTTCCAGCTCAACGGTTACAATCTCGGAGACAAGACCTACGTCGCCGGTTGCAACACCCCCACGCAATGCTATTACGGGCAGGGTTTGACTGTCGTGGGAACAGTGAGTGTTAAGTGGTAGCGAGTATTGGGAGACGATCGTTTCTGGGTGGCACGGTGGCTTTGCTCGCCGCGAGAACGGCGCTCGCCGCTTCAGGACCGTCGCGCCTGGTGACACTCGATTGGACGGCTACCGAGATTGCTCTTTCGCTTGGCATGTCACCGGTCGGGTGTGCGGAAATTGCCGGCTATAGAACATGGGTCGATGTCGCAACTGAAGGCCTTTCCGGTGCCGCTGATGTCGGAAGACGACAGCAGCCCAGCCTTGAAGCGATCCACAAACTGCAGCCTGACGTCATTTTGACGTCGCGTTACCGGCATGCGTCCATCGCCGATGCGCTGGGTGAGATCGCTCCGGTCCATCTGATCGACGATCAGGAAAGCGACGGTGATATGCTGGCGAGTGTCTATCAGAGCGCCCGTCAGTCGGGCGCTGCCCTGTCCAGATCGGATAATGTCGAAAGGCTGCTCGCTAGTTTTGACGGTGAGATCGAAAATTTGAGATTACGCCATGCTGGGCAGGTGGCAGGCCGCAAGCTGGTCGTGGCGCAACCGTTGCCGGGCGTTCCGCGGTTGCGGGTCTTTGCTCCCAATGCCGCAATTTCCGGCCTTCTGCGGAAAATCGGTTTTGCCGATGGTATTGCGATGTCAGCTCAACCCTTTGGTTTCACGACAATCGATCTTGAAGGACTTGCTTCTGTTGAAAACGACAGCACCTTGTTCATCCTTGGCGATTCCGTTCCTGCTGAGCTCCTCAATGCTTCGCTCTGGCCTGTGTTGCCGGTCGTTGCGCAGGGAAATGTCCGTTTAACAGGGACGCCATCCTGGCCGTTCGGTTCCACGGCCTCGTTGCAGCATCTCGTTCGCCAGATCGTCGCGCGGCTCGTTTAGACTGGCGGAAGCGTATGCGAAGGTCAGAGGTTCTTGGCGAATTGCTCGGGCAGTCGGCACATTCGGGGTGGCGAGAGTTTTTCCGGCGCAGACGGCCGACCGATCTGGCTTTCACTGAATTTCTGGAGCCCGATTGTTTTTTGGCGGTCCTAAATGGTTACGGTCGCCGCCACGGGTCGGACGCGCCCATTGCCGCCGTTGCTGGTGAGTGGTCAAAGCGGTATTTCGCAAAGGTCATGAGACCGATCGCTACCGCAGCCATGTTGCTGGATTGGCGCGTACCTCTGACACCGGCAGACTTGAGCATCGACATAAGCACCGAAGGGGAGATCGTTTCGCTCGGGCTGTCTGATTTCGGTCGCCCTGTTCGAGCGAAGTCCGCAGAGGACCGTTTCGCCTTTTTGGTCAGCGGTAATATCGAAGGCCTTATCCGGGCGGTTTCTGAGGTAAGCGGGCTGTCTCGCAACGTTCTCTGGTCGAACGCCGGCAATGTATTCGACGGAATTGCGCGCAGTTACGCAAGGGACGATCGTTGCGCCGGTGCAGGGGTGGCGGATGCGTTGGAGTTGCTGGAATCGCCTCATATGGCCGATGGCTCACGCAATCCGCTTTTCAGACCTATCGTCTACCCTCAAGGCGACGGGCAGCCGGAGCGGCTCCGCCGCGTCTGTTGCATCCGGTATCTGATTGATGGACTGGATTACTGCAAGACGTGCCCCTGTCCGGTGCCTGTCGACCAATCTACCGTGCCATGATACCGTTGCGATCTGTCCGACGGGTTACGGCAAGTTGAGGGTCAATAAGGCACGCCGTCGCTGGCGATCTGCGGCCTTCGTTCGAAAGTAACGATTGAGAATGGGTCAGACGGGGCAGGCGACTGGCAACCGCGTATCAACGGGGCGCCGCGGCACGATCTAGCTTAGGGGGCTGAATGCTCATTCTTCTCGCAATACTGATAGGGCTTGTCGCCGGTCTTCGCACCATGACTGCCCCGGCCGCGGTCTCCTGGGCCGCTTATCTTGGGTGGTTTGATATTTCCGCGAGCCTTCTCTCCTTCATGGACTCGCTCTGGGCGGTCACGACTTTCACTGTTTTTGCCATCCTAGAACTTATTGCCGATCAGCTTCCCGGCACGCCATCGCGCAAGGTGCCCGTTCAGTTCGGAGCACGGGTTGTAATGGGCGCTCTCAGCGGCGCGACGATCGGCGCAACAACAGGAATGGTGGTTCCAGGGCTTCTCGCGGGGGGCGTCGGCGCTATCTTGGGAACCTTCGGCGGTGCATCCGTCCGCGCTAACCTCGCCAAGCGTTTCGGCCGCGACATGCCTGCCGCCTTGGTTGAGGATGCGGTTGCCGTGGTACTCGCATTGATCGTTGTGGTGTCCGTGTCATGAGGGAGTATGACGCGATCTTCATTGGGGCCGGTCAGTCCGGACCATTCCTCGCCGCCCGCATGGCGGCGATGGGCCGCAAGGTGATCCTGATCGAACGCAAATATCTTGGGGGCACCTGCGTCAACGCCGGATGCATGCCCACCAAGGCGTTGGTCGCGAGCGCCAAGACCGTGGAGGTTGCGCGGCGTGCCTCGGAATTCGGCGTCACCATCAACGGCGAGCCGAGAGTGCACATGCCGGCCGTAGCGGCCCGCGCCAGAAAGGTGACTCTTGATGCGAGAGACGGTCTTGCATCCTGGTTTGACAGTCTGGAGACGATGGATGTGATACACGCCCAAGCCAGGTTCACTGGTAAGAAGACCGTGACGGTGGGCGAGACAAGCTATACCGCACCGCAGATTTTCATAAATGTGGGCGCGCGGCCTCACATACCGGATATTCCCGGGTTGAAGGATGTGCCCTATCTCACGAGCACTTCCGTCATCGCGCTTGAGGAATTGCCGAGACATTTGATTGTTCTCGGTGGCAGTTACATCGGACTGGAATTCGCCCAGATATATCGGCGCTTCGGTGCGGAGGTTACGGTCATCGAGCGAGGGCAGCAACTGGCGCCCAAGGAGGATACTGATATTTCTGACGCCATCGCCAATATCCTGAGCGGCGATGGCATCAAGGTTCTTATGAACCACAACCTTCTATCCATCACCAAGGAAGAAGCGGGCGTCGTCATACGGACCGATCAGGGCGAAGTCCGTGGGAGCCATGTCCTGGTCGCCCTCGGACGGCGGCCGAACACCGATGATCTCGGTCTCGATCTTGCTGGCATCGAGACTGACCGGCACGGTTTCATTACGGTGGATGAGCGCTTGCAGACAACCGCAGAAGGCGTTTGGGCCCTTGGGGACTGCAACGGGCGAGGCGCATTCACGCATACGTCCTACAACGATTTCGAGATTGTGGCGGCAAACCTTCTTGATGGCGGCAACCGAAAAGTTTCAGACCGCATCCTCAGTTACGGGCTCTACATTGATCCGCCGCTCGGGCGCGCAGGCATGACGGAGAGTCAGGCAAAGGAAGCCGGGCACCGGATCAAGGTCTCCACTCGCCCGATGAGCCGCGTAGGCCGGGCGGTGGAGAAAGGCGAGACGCTCGGCCTCCTGAAACTCGTCGTCGACGCCGACACCGACCGGATACTCGGCGCTGCCTTCCTCGGCGTTGGAGGTGACGAAGCAATCTACGGCGTGCTCGACGCCATCAACCTTGGGGCCACGACTGAAGAACTGCGCTGGGCGGTGCCAATCCATCCGACAGTGGGCGAATTGGTGCCCACTCTCATCGGTGACCTTAGCGAGACCTGACGTCCACCCGGCCTGCCATGCGCCTCAGCGGGTTGCGCCAAATATGAAGCCGGCGAGCAAGCCTAAAAGCATTGCCCTGGCTGGCTGTGCCCGAATGCGCACACGCAAGTCTTCGGCGATACCCTGGCTTTCCGCTCGCAGCACACGAACCGATGCCGATCCGACCTCAGTAACATTGTCGCTCAGCCTATGGAACTCCGCTCGAATGGCGGCTAACTCTTCAGTAGGTGTCGGGCTGGCTGCGCTACCTGCTTGGCTTCTAACGCTCGCCAAAGCCACGTCTACCAATGGCGCATCAGTATCTACCCGATCGTTCAAAGCGGGTGATGCGGTGCTCTCGGGTAGCCTTGATGGTGCAGCAGAAGCGTCGCTGGCCGGGAGTGTTGCGGTCGCTTCATGGTCTGGTTGCGAAACACCGGAACCGGGTGGGTGGTCGTGGGCTGGCTGATTGTCATACTCGCGGGCGTCAGACGATTTGGATATGGTCATTTGTTTCTGCCTTGCTTGGTAAGCCGCAAAGTGGTTGCAGTCGTCGCCGAACATGCTTCTCGCGCTCTTGTTCCCGGGCCTTCTGGAGAATTGCGGTTCTTTCAAGCGTTAGTCTTCGTCTTCCGCCGATGAGACCCCCTGCCAAGCCTGGCTTGCCCCGATTTGTAGATGGATTCTCACTGAGATCGGGGCCGCCGAGGGCCCGGCCAACCTGCGTGATGATGACTTGTCTCGGAGCGGTCCTCACAGTTTCGGGCAATCGCTCATGCGATTACGTCGGTCTGGACGTGTTCCAGCACATCAAAATGATCTACAACCAAAACGCAAAGTACATCAGGAACAGGATGCCGCCGCCCGTCGAGTTTGAGAAGCGGGAGAATATCCAAACTGAGGGCGGCCCAAAACTCGGGCTAATCAACGAGGAACGCGCCTTATGACGACGATCAAACGCATTGTGCTGGCAAGCCGCCCCTTGGCAGAGCCATCGCATGAAAATTTCCGCCTTGAGGAAGCCGAGTTGCGCGAGGCTGCCGAGGGCGATGTCACGGTCCGCGTTCTCTATCTTTCGCTGGACCCTTACATGCGTGGGCGTATGAGCGACGCCAAATCGTACGCGGCGCCTGTACCCGTTGACGGTATCATGGAGGGCGAGACGATCTGCGAGGTGGTGAAGTCACGGCACAATGGTTTTGTGCCCGGCGACATCGTGCGCGGGCGGACCGGTTGGTGTACGGGGGCGGTGATAAATGGGGACTTGCTACGAAAGGTCGAGACGCACGGTGCGCGAGTTACGACCGCGATTGGCGTCCTTGGCATGCCGGGATTTACTGCGTGGAGTGGTCTGAAGTTTATCGGCAAGCCAGGGCAGGGTGAGACGGTTGCAGTCGCAGCAGCCTCTGGGCCCGTTGGTTCGATGGTCGGACAACTTGCAAAGCTTTACGGGGCGAGGGCAGTTGGTATAGCCGGTGGACCCGACAAATGTGCATTTGTGAAAGGTGAACTTGGCTTCGACAGCGTGGTTGATCATCGCTCGGAGAATTTTGTCAGCGATTTGACCGCGGCCTCCCCAAACGGGATTGATGTCTATTTCGAGAATGTCGGAGGACGCGTCTGGGATGCGGTACTGCCCCTTCTCAACCAGTTCGGCCGCGTTCCCGTTTGCGGCCTCGTTTCTCAATATAACGGCGTAAGCTCGTCGGAGGCAGACCGTCTTCCGGCAACGATGTCGGCGATCCTGAGACAGAGCCTTCTTGTTCGAGGTTTCATCCAGACTGAATTTGCCGCCGATCATTTTAATGACTTTCTCGCGGAGATCGGCCCAAGGGTCGCTCGTGGCGAGATCAGGTACCGGGAGGATGTCGTTGACGGATTGGAGAACGCCCCCGACGCCTTTATCGGCATGCTGAAAGGCAAGAATTTCGGCAAGCTTATCGTCAAGATCGACGGCGTCGTCTCATGAAACGTCATATCGCCGTTCTGGATGATTACCAGAATGTCTCGATCACCAGCGCCGACTGGTCGCCCTTGAACGACCGTGCGGAAATCACGGTCTTCAATGACCATATCGCGGACGAAGAACGCCTGGTTGACCGTCTCTTGCCGTTCGATGCCGTCTGCGTCATGCGCGAACGGACGCCGCTGCCGCGACGGATACTCGAGCGCCTGCCGAACCTGCGGTTCATCGCAACGACTGGAGGGCGCAACGCCTCAATCGACCTTGCCGCGGCCCATGATCTCGGCATCCTTGTTTCGGCGACCGGCGCAAACGGATCGGGTGCCCCGGAGCTGACCTGGGCACTGATCCTCGCGGCGGCACGCCATGTTCCCACAGAGATCGCCTCGTTTCGGAGCGGGGGCTGGCAAACCACGGTCGGACGCGACCTTCGTGGCAGTACGCTGGGTGTCATCGGTCTGGGCAGGATCGGCCGCCAGATGGCAAAGGTCGGCCTTGCTTTCGGTATGGAGGTGATCGCCTGGAGCCAGAATCTGACGGATGAGGCGGCAGAGGCTGCCGGTGTCAGGCGGGTTGAGAAAGAGACACTTCTTCGCAGGTCCGACTGGGTAACGTTGCATCTTGTCCTGTCGGAGCGGACGAAGGGCATAATTGGTCAGGACGAGCTGGCATTGATGAAGCCAACAGCATGGCTCGTGAATACGTCACGAGGTCCGCTTGTCGATGAAGAAGCTTTGATCACGGCGCTGGAAACCGAGAGCATCGCAGGTTTTGCAGTTGACGTGTACGATGATGAGCCTTTGCCAGGTAATCATCCGCTTCGGACTTTGGGCAACGTGATGGCAACGCCTCACATTGGGTTTGTCACTGAAAACTCCTACCGAATTTTCTATCGAGATACCGTCGACAATCTTGTCGCCTGGCTGAACGGCGCGCCACTGCGGGTGCTGTGACTTTTCTACGCTATCTTTGCTTGGTGTCCCACGATTGAGTGAGGCCATCTCACCTTGCCCAAATAAAAATGCGGCCGAATGATCGGCCGCATTCTGATATCGCTAGAGTATCAGCCATTGATGAACGCGAGCAGGTCGGCGTTCAGCACATCGGCATTGACGGTCAGCATGCCGTGCGAGAAGCCTGGATAGGTCTTCAGGGTGCCGTTTTTCAGCAGCTTGATCGATTTGTGAGCCGAGTCGGCGATCGGAACGATCTGGTCGTCTTCGCCGTGTAGCACCAGCGTCGGAACGCTGATATTCTTCAGGTCTTCGGTCTGGTCGGTTTCAGAAAAGGCCTTGATACCGTCGTAGTGGGCCTTTGCGCTGCCCATCATGCCCTGACGCCACCAGTTCTGGATCACGCCTTCATGAACGGTCGCGCCGTCGCGGTTGAAACCATAGAACGGGCCGGCCGGGACATCGCGGAAGAACTGCGCGCGGTTTGCGGCAAGCGCCGAGCGGAAGCCGTCGAAAACCTCCATCGGCAGGCCTTCCGGATTGGCTTCGGTCTTGACCATGATCGGGGGTACGGCGGAAACGAGAACGGCCTTGGCGACACGGCCGGCGGGCTCACCATGCTTTGCGACATAACGGGCAACCTCGCCGCCGCCGGTGGAGTGGCCGATATGGACTGCGTTCTTCAGGTCCAGCGCCTCAACGACCGCAAAGGCGTCGGAAGCATAATGATCCATGTCGTGCCCCTCCGAGACCTGCGCCGAGCGGCCGTGGCCACGGCGGTCATGGGCGACGACGCGAAACCCCTTGGAGAGGAAGAACAGCATCTGCGCATCCCAGTCATCGGAAGAGAGCGGCCAGCCGTGGTGGAAAACGATCGGCTGGGCATCCTTCGGGCCCCAGTCCTTGTAGAAAATTTCAGTGCCGTCCCTGGTTGTTACGAAACCCATGTCGATTTCTCCTTGTGCTGAATGGTTGCTGGAAGGGGTTTGTGAGAAGGCGATCCTCGGAATGCTTACGCTGGCTAGCGCGATGCTCCCGATCAAAACGCTGCGTCTCGACACGAAAAACCGATCTGCGTCAGACATCATACATATCTCCTGTCGAGCCCTATCTTCGAATGTTCTTGGTTGACTTGAACAAGCTAGCGCCATCCGCTATGACACGCACGTGGCGCAAATGACTTTATACGAGGTAAAAGTGACAAATCCTGACCCGGCTGACTTTATCGAGATAGGATTGCTGATCTATCCGGATTGTCAGCTGGCTGCGGTCCACGGACTGACCGACTTATTCCGGGTCGCCAGTGATTGGTCGACGGATTTGCAGGAGCCAACAAGTCTTCGAAAAATCCGTGTCAGTCACTGGACGGTTGAGGATGGCGCGGTTTCTTGCACCTGGGATTCGCACACGGGAGCATCGCATTCGTTGAGCTACATCATCGCGCCACCGAGCATCGTCATGCCTGAAAAGATGCAACGTATGCGGCCTGCGTCAAAATGGCTTTCATCCCAGCATGCGCTCGGTGTGACTGTCTGCTCGATCTGTGCCGGAGCGTTCGTTCTCGCTGAAACGGGGCTCATCAATGGCCGGCGCGCCACGACCCACTGGGCCTTTGCCGAGAGACTTGCCGAGCTGTTTCCCAAAATAGACGTTTCGTCCGATAACATGATCATCGACGATGGTGACGTGATAACCGCCGGAGGCATTCTGGCCTGGGCCGATCTCGGCCTGGTTCTCGTTGAAAAGCTTCTTGGGCAGACCGTAATGCTGGAGACGGCGCGCTTTCTGGTCGTTGATCCGCCGCGGCGCAGCCAGAGCCAATACAGGACTTTCATTCCGCGATTTGATCATGGCGACAAAGAAGTGCGGCAAATCCAGCATCAATTCCACGCAGTGCCAGAGGTGCAAAAATCGATCGGTGAACTGGCAGACAGCGTCCATCTTTCAGAAAGGACGCTTCAGCGTCGCTTTTTACGCGCGACAGGACTGAAGCTGACGGAATATCTTCAGAACGTGCGCATCATGAAGGCGCGGCAATTGCTGGAGACGACGAATGGGTCGGTCGAAAGCATTGCCTGGGCGGTCGGCTATTCGGATCCGGCAGCGTTCCGCAAGATATTTGGCAGGTTAACGGGAGCGACGCCGAACGTTTATCGCGGCGATGTTCGACTGTGATTACGTTTGTGAGTGACTGACCTTGCTGTTACCGGCGGAGGTCAAACATCCCGCTGACGCCGAAATCTCTCGTTCGACGTCAGCCATATAACGTTCTGGCAGGTCTCATCTTCCCGCGGCAGCAGTGATCAGAAGTGTCAGATAAGATCTCGTTCGTAGCGCTCGTCCCATTGTCGCGTCTTGACGATATTACCATTCTCGAAAGCCGAGAGTTCTCCGACTAAATAGAAGTATCGTTCATCGGAGCGCATTTCAGTCCGGCTCTCGATCTTGATCCGCCACCCGTCCCGTCCGATTTCGTAAGTCTGGGTGAGCACGTAGCGTGCGGAGAGGGGATCGTCGTCGCGAATGCGCAGTTCACGGCGCAGACTATGGCTGAGTTCGGTATCGATCTCGTCAAAGCGCAGAACGCCCTCGCCGAACAAGCCACCCACACCTTCCGTGATATAGGTGTTGAAACCGGTTTCGTGGTCCTGTTGCGTCCAGCGACGAACAGTGCCGGGGTCGATCTGTGTCATCGGTGTCAATGGGCCATGGGCGGGCGGCTCGAAGCGAACCTGCTTGCCGTCATCTATCGCACGGACTGGCAGGTCGAGCGCGCTTTCCGCAACTGAAATGCTGATCGTCGCATCGTAAGGCGATGTCCACACCATCGGCCAATAGGCCGTGGCGATCGCGAGTTGCAGTTTGTGGCCTTTGGCGAAGCGGTACCCACAATCATTGAGCTTGATTGCGACATCATAAAATCTGCCGGGTTCCAAGGCTTCCGGATTCTCATGGCTGTCGCGGTGGGTGAGGTTGAAGACCTGGTAGCTGATGCGTGTGACGCGACCATCGGGAAGCACATCGTTGAGGCGCAGCGATATCTGGGCCACGGGGCAATCTGCGGCAATGCGCAGACGCGCAACAGGTGCACCGAGGACATCGAAATCGTCTTCCAGCAAGGCGGTTTCGAAAACCAGCGCGCCACCATTGTCGAGCCGCTGATCGGTCGGATGTTCGCCCGGGCACCCGGTCGCCATCCATTCGCCGCCCGCTTTGCCATGGCTCTGGGGAGAACGGATAGCAATGATCGCGGGATCACTCACCGCGTCGCGCAGGTCCCGAGCCCCGCCGAGATAGAGTGATCGGGTCGAGATTTCAGGCGAAGGCCATGCCGCTTCCCCGACCCATCGGCCCTGCGTCGCCGTGCGCGTACCTGTCGGTTCGATCGTGTCACTGACGAAGGCGCGCAACATCGGCTCGTCCATGACGCCGGTTTCCTTGCCCTTCAGCCAATGGTCCCACCAGCGCGTCGCCTCCTGAAGGAAGCCGATTGCCGGGCCGGGTACACCATCCTGAGGATAGATGTGCCCCCAGGGGCCGATAATGCCGCGACGGGGTACCTGAAGCTTTTCCAGAAGCCGTGGGACCGCATTGGTATAGCTGTCCGCCCACGCGCCGATGGCAAGAACCGGGCACTGGATGGCGCTCCAGTCCTCACAGACCGAACCGTGTTTCCAGTAGGCGTCGTAACGCTGATGGGCGAGCCACAGTCCGGGGAAAAAGGGCAGCTGGTCCAGTCGCTCAAGCCAGCGATCACGCCATTCCTTGCCGACGATCTCCGGGTCGAGCGGGCGGCTCTGATAGGCAAGCATGATCGTGCCCCACCAGAGATTGTCGTTCAGCAATAACCCGCCCATGTAATGGATATCATCCGTATAGCGATTGTCCGTGGAATAGGCGGTGATGATGGCTTTCAACGCCGGTGGACGGCGGGCGGCGACCTGCAGGCCGTTGAAGCCGCCCCAACTCTTGCCCATCATGCCGACATTGCCGCTGCACCATGGCTGGCGGGAAATCCAGTCGATCACTTCCAGGGCGTCGTCCTGTTCCTGCTGCAGATATTCGTCTGCCATGTGGCCGTCGGATTCGCCGGTGCCGCGCATATCCACGCGGATCGCCGCATAGCCCTGGCTGGCGAAATAGCCATGCATCGGCTCGTCGCGCCCGCGCGTTCCATCGCGCTTGCGATAGGGGATATATTCGAGAATGGCAGGAACCGGCGATTGCTCCGCGCCTTCCGGCAGCCAGAGACGCGCTCCAAGGCGCGCGCCGTCGCTCATGGGGATCCAGATATGTTCTTCTACACGCACGGTCATTTGGGTATTCCAGTCAATTCATCGGCTGCTGGCAATGCAGCAGGCTATTGGAGATGAAGGAGTGACGGCGGCTCAACCATGTTCGCCGTCGCTGAACTCAGGCGACCGGGAGGCCGCGTTTTGCAAGAACGCCGTCCAGCCAGTCGCGCCGCAATTCGGGAACCGAGGTGATAAGCTGCTCCGTATAGGGCTGGTAGGGCGGAGCAAAAACCTCCTCGGTGGTGCCGGTTTCGACAATACGACCGTGCTGCATCACCATGGTCCTGTCAGCAATCCTGCGAACGACACCGAGATCATGGGTGATGAACAGATAAGAGACACCCAGTTCATTCTGCAATGATTGCAACAATGTGAGGATCTCGTCGGCCACCAAAGGGTCAAGCGCCGAAGTGACCTCGTCGCAAATGATGAGGTCGGGACGGGCCGCAAGGGCGCGGGCAATGCACACCCGCTGCTTCTGTCCACCCGACAGAGCTTTTGGAAGGCGCTCGGCAAAGTCGCGCGGCAGACCGATGAGATCCAGCAGGCGGTTCACCTCAGATGCGCGCTGCTCGTCGTTCATGCCGAAGTAGAACGACATTGGACGGCCGATGATCTCGCCGACTGTGTGGCGCGGGTTCAGCGCCACATCTGGAAGCTGATAGACGAGCTGTATACGCCGCAGTTCTTCACGGCTTCGCTGCGTGTATTTATCGGCCAGCCTGTGTCCGGCGAGGGTAACGACGCCGGAGGAATGGGGCGGCAAACCGGCAATGACCCGGGCGAGGGTGGATTTTCCTGAACCGGATTCACCCACAACGGCGAGTGTCTCACCCTTGCGCAACAGGCACTGCACGTTATCGAGCACCTTCTTACGCCCGTAATAGGCGGTGACATCGCGCGCTTCGAGTAGAACCTCACCATTTTTATGGTGGACGCCTTCTCCCGACATGCTGGCCTTGCGTTCGGAAACGAGCCGACGCGTATAGTCCTGCTGCGGCTGTTCGAGGATCTGTTCGGCAGAGCCGGCCTCAACCTCTTTGCCATGACGCAACACCAGGATGCTGTCGGCAATCTGCGCCACCACTGCAAGGTCGTGAGTAATGTAGAGCGCAGCCGTATCATGACGCTGGATGAGGCTGCGCAGGAGAGCGAGAACCTCAATCTGCGTCGTGACATCGAGAGCCGTGGTCGGTTCGTCCAAAACCAGAATATCGGGACGGCAGGACATGGCCATGGCCACCATCGCACGCTGCAACTGGCCGCCGGATACCTGATGCGGGTAACGGCTGCCGAAATTCTGATAATCGGGAAGCTGCAGCGCCTGCAGAAGTTCCAGCATCCAGGCTTCCGCTTCCTGCCGGTTCATGATGCCGTGATAGAGCGGGCCTTCCATGATCTGTTCGCCGATCTTCATCGCCGGATTGAAGGCGGCGGCTGCGCTTTGCGCTACATACGCGATGCCCGCACCACGCACCGCCTCACGTCCGGCGCGATCGATCGTCATCAGCGAAACACCGTTTACAATGATCTCGCCCCCAACGATACGGCAGCCGTTGCGGCCGTACCCCATGGCAGCAAGGCCAATCGTGGACTTGCCCGCGCCGGATTCGCCGATGAGCCCTTTGACCTCACCGCGCTTCAGGTCGAGATCGACATTGTCAACAAGGATGGCGCCATTCGGTGCGGCAACCTTGAGCCCGCGAATTTGCAAAACCTTGCTCTCGTTCATCGGTCCGCTCCCTGAATTGCGCTGCGGCCGGCAAGCAGCCAATCCACGACGAGGTTGACGCCAATGGTAAGGATGGCGATGGCGGCAGCCGGATAAAGCGGAGCGTAGAGACCGTAAAGGATCGCCTGCTGGTTATCTTTCACCATGCCGCCCCAGTCCGCGAAGGGCGGCTGGATGCCAAGGCCAAGGAAGGAAAGGCCTGCAACGAAGAGGAAGGTGAAGCAGAAGCGAAGACCGAACTCGGCAATCAGCGGTGGCAGGGCATTGGGCAAAATTTCCTTAAACACCAGCCACAACAGGCCTTCACCACGAAGACGCGCCGTTTCGGCATATTCGAGAACATTGATACCCTGCGCAACGATACGCGCCAGGCGAAAGACGCGTGTGGAATCCAGAAGGGCGATGGTGACGATGAGCACGGGAATGGACGAGCCAAGTGCCTGCAACACCACAAGAGCAGAGATCAGCACCGGAATACACATGACCGTGTCGACAATGCGCGACAGAACCGTGTCCAGCCAGCCGCCGAAAATGGCCGCGATGAACCCGAGTGTTATCCCGATCGTGAAGGACAGCAGCGATGCGGCCAGTGAAACGCCGATGGACATCTGTGCGCCAGCCAGAAGACGCGACAGCATATCGCGACCATTCTGATCAAGGCCAAACCAGTGCGCCGCCGAAGGCGGATCAAAAGGTGATCCGACGATCTCTTCCTGTGCGAAAGGCGCTATGTGCGGGCCGGCGACGAACAGGACGATATTGAGCGAGATGATGAAAAGACCGATCCATGCGGTCGGGGTGATGGAACGGAGAATTTTCATCGGGGATGCCTCAGGCGCGGATTAAGCGCGATTGCCGAAATATCGGCAATGATGTTCAAGATGACGTAGGCGGCGCCAAAAACGAGGGCCGCAGCCTGCACGAGCGGCAGGTCGCGCTTGGAAACTGCATCGACCATGAAGCGACCAAGCCCATTGTAATTGAACACGGCCTCCACCAGCACAACGCCCGTGATCAGATAGGCAACGTTGAAAGACACGACATTGACGATGGGCGCAGCCGCATTGGGAAGGGCGTGACGAAGAACCGCGCGCCGGGTGCGAAGCCCCTTGAGATAGGCGGTTTCGACATAGGCCTGATCCATGACAGCCAGCACGGCGGTTCGGGTCATACGCAACATCTGCGCAACGGTCACAAGAACAAGCGTCAGGGCGGGCAGCGTGGTCGCCTTCAGCCAGTCCGCAAAACCCATGCCGGGATAGGTGTCGGCGAGGCTCGGCAGGAAGTTATACTGCACGGATACGAACAGGATCAGCAGCAGGCCGAGAAAATATTCCGGCAGGGAAACGAAGGCGAGCGCCACAATGTTCACCGCGCGATCGAACAGGCTGCCGCGCAGGATTGCGCTGAACAGCCCGAGTGTGACAGCGACAGGAACAGAGACAACTGCCGCATAAAGCGCGAGCGCCATGGTGTTCCAGAAGCGTGGCCACAGAAGATCGGCAACGGGCTGGTGGTTTGCCAAAGAATTTCCGAGGTCGCCGGTTACGAAGCCGCCGAGCCAGGAGAAATAACGATGCAGAAGGGGCTGGTCGAGACCGAGATCGGCGCGCAGCACGGCGAGGGATTCTGGCGTCGCATTTTGTCCGAGTATTGCCGACGCCACATCACCGGGAAGAAGCTGAGTGCCGGCGAAAATAAGCGCCGACACCAGCAAAAGCGTCAAAATACCCAAAGCAACGCGCTTCAGGATAAGTGTAGTCATTATGCGTCCAACCAGACTTTTTCAGCGAGACGGGCGCCCATGAAATTGAACATGGGATGGGTCGTCACGCCCTTGAGTTTCTTGGATGTGGCGTCGAGATAGTCGCCAAACATCGGGATCATCGCTCCGCCTTCATTGGAAATGAGCGCCTGGAGTTCGGCGTAGATTTCCTTTCGCTTGGCGTCGTCGAGAAGCGCACGCGCTTCGATCAGCTTCTTGTCGAAGGTCTCGTTCTTCCAGTGCGTGTCGTTCTGCGCCGACGTCGACTGGTATGCGATGGTCAGCATCTGGTCCGCCGTGGGACGACCGCCCCAATAGGACATGCAGAATGGCGCTTTCATCCATACGTTGTCCCAATAGCCGTCAGCCGGCTCGCGTTTGATCGAAACGTCGATCCCGCCCTTAGCCGCGCTGGTGCGGAAGATCGCTGCTGCATCCACTGCACCGGAGAAGGCGGCGTCGGAAGCAGAAATCTCGATCTTGAGGGCATCAAGTCCTGCCTGCCTCAGATAGAACTTTGCCTTTTCGGGGTCGTATGGCCTTTGTAGCAGGTCTGCCGCATAAAAGCGGTCTGAGCTGGGGATCGGGTGGTCGTTGCCGAGGCGCCCATAGCCGCGCAATGCGGTTTTCAGAAGTTGCTCGCGGTCGATGGCGTGTTTGATGGCGAGCCTGATATTGTTGTCCGTATAGGGCGCCTGTGTGCAATCCATCAGGAAGGTGAAGTGCTGGCCGCCAGCCGACTGAACGATATTGAGGTTGGGATTGCGGCGAAGCAGATCGACCGTCTTGAAATCCAGCTGGTTGATGGCGTGGACCTGGCCCGACATCATGGCGTTGGTGCGGGCAGAAATATCGTTGATGACGATGACCTCCACCGCGTCGACATGGGCCGCATTCGGCTTCCAGTAATTGGAATTACGGGTGAATCGGGAACGTACGCCCGGATCGTAGCTTTCGAACACAAACGGCCCGGTGCCGACAGGCTTGTTGAAATCCGTCCAGCCTTCGGGAACGACGAGGAAATGATAGTCAGAAAGGATGTAAGGCAGATCGGCGTTGCCGCTTTCGAGGACGATCTTGACCTCGGTGTCGGAAAGCTTGTCGACGCTTTTCAAGGCGGAGGCAACCGAGCGCGCTGCAGAGGTGGTTTCCCCGCGGTGCAGGTTGATGGAGTAGATGACGTCTTCTACCGTCAAATTCTTGCCGTTATGGAACGTGACGCCCTGGCGCAGCTTGAAGACCCACTCCACCGCGCCCGGTTGAGCTTCCCAGCTCTCGAACAGTTCCGGCACAGCGTGATTGTTGGCGTCGATCTCCACGAGGCCGTTCATGATCATGAATGCCTGATTGACGGGCACCCAGTCCTTCAGAATGCGGGGGTCGAGATTATCAGTGGTGCTGCCGCCGCCGATGCCCAGTTTCAGCACTCCACCCTTCTTGGGCGTGTCCGTGCTTTGCGCACTGGCATTCGTGATGAAACCGGCGGAAAGCGCCGCAAGGCTCGCCGCACCGGCGAGGAAGTGCCGGCGATCGAGTGAGAAGGAAAAGGGGGAGGAGGTCATATCTGGGTTCCCTGTTTTTTATCTAGCCGGTCAAGGCTCAGCTCGCTGTGGGGTATCGTACTCGGCGGTTCGGCACTAGATAGAGACCAGCAAAGGGGGGTATGATTTTTGCGCATGGGGTCATGAAATCTGAGCGCGTCCACTTCTTTGCGAAGCGCAGTAAAGGGAGGCGCCGGAGCCGATCCGGTGTAGCAATTCTCGCGCGGCGAGAGCGTTCATGGAGTGAATACAAATGGGGCTAGCGGATATTGTCGGCCTTGCAGGAGCCTTTTTCTATCTCTTCGCCTATGCCCTGTTGCAGCTTCGATTTCTAACGATAGAAGACTGGCGATACACTCTCTTGAACGTTCTGGGCGGTGTGTTCCTGATCTATTCGTTGATCTGGAACTTTAATCTCGGCTCGCTCATCTCGCAAGTCGCATGGCTGCTCTTCACCGTCATCGGCTATGCCCGGTTCCTGCTGGACCGCCGCCGCAAGACACCATCCATCAGTGCCTGACAAGATCTTAGCGTGCTGTTTTATGATTGTCTGCGATCAGCCAATCTGAAACCTCACGCACGATCTTGCGCTGGTGGCGATCGGCCGGGCGCATCAGGTAAAATTTGCCCTCCGAGCGCATGGCGTGGGCATGGACAGGCACAAGCGCGCCGCTATCCAGCTGATCGCGGATGAGCCAGGTCCAGCCAAGCGTTGCGCCGAGCCCCTGCGACGCTGCCGCAACACAAAGACCATAATCTCCAAGTTTCCACTGGATTGCATCCTTTGGCGGCAGCAATTGTGCTGAGCGCCACCAGTCGCTCCAATCCTGCCATTCCCGCATCGAATCCTCGATGGAGATCAAAACCGGTGCTTTCTGGTCCATGAGATCGCCCACACCGCGCGCAGAGACAGGGACGACGTCTTCCTGACCGAGCTCCGAAAGCCACACGCCGATCGGTCTTTCCTTGCGATAAAAAATCGCAAGATCGAATTCGTCCAGGCGAAGATGCGCCACGTCATCTGTCACCCGCACTCGCAACTCGATGCCGGGAATATCCCGTTTCAGCTTTTGCAAACGGGGCATGAACCATTGATCGGCAATGCCACGGGAGCAGGCTATGGTGATCTGGCTTGCCCCGGTCCAAGACCGCACACCGTCCGTCACGCTTGCGATATCGAGGATCAGCCGCGATATGTCGATCGAGTAATTCTCTCCTATGGTCGTCAGTCGCACGCCCGTCGGCACGCGTTCAAATAGCTTGGAACCGATGAATGCTTCCAGCTTGCCGATCTGCCTGCTGACCGCGCTTTGCGTCAGGCCAAGCTCGCTGCCGGCGCGAGAGAAGCTTCCCAGACGGGATGCAGCCTCGAAAACCACAAGCGCCTCCAGCGGCGGCAATCTATATGATGGTTGCATTCCAGTTCCTGCGACAGTTTCCGTGATCCGTACACCGCCGCACCGAGCAGTTCAAATTTTTCAGAGGCGATACCCGGCGCTGCGGGCGGAAGATGATGGAAGCTGAACCGGGTGAGGGCGGTCAAACCTTTTGCCTGGAGCTTGTCGCAGGTCGCATTACGTCCCTGAGTCCAAATCCACCCCGTTAGAGCGGGCTCAAAGTTCGATAGGATAAACTTCCCCATGCGTGGCGACAACCGCTTCCCCAGACGCGGTCACCCAGCCGCGGAACATGCCCGCGGTGTTGTACGGAGCGGCGATGTGGCCCGCCGTATCAATGGCGACCAGGCCGGCGCCGATGTCATAGGGAGCCAGATCCCTGTACACGAGATCGCCGGCAGCGTTTTCCAGCTCCTGTCCGAGATAAGCGACGCGGGATGCGATCTCGTGGCCTACGACGTAACGGATGAAAAATTCTCCCTTGCCGGTTCCGGAAACGGCGCAGGCGCCATCGCGTGCATAGGTGCCGGCGCCGATTACCGGGCTATCTCCTACGCGGCCATCGGGCTTGTTGGTATAGCCGCCCGTGGAGGTGGCCGCGGCGAGATGTCCCGCGGCATCGAGTGCAACCGCACCGACGGTACCGTGTTTTTCGTTTTCCGTCGCTTCCGTGCCGGCCACAGCATGGCGCTTCATCGCCGCGAGCGCCTCAAGGCGTTTTTGCGTGGTGAAATAGGATTGAGCTTCCGTGGCCAGACCTTTTTCCTCGGCGAAGCGATCTGCTGCTTCCCCTGTCAGATAGACGGCACGTTCGTCGGTCATCAGCGCACGAGCCGCCTTGACCGGGTTGCGAATGGCGCGAGATGCGCTGATCGCGCCTGCCGCCAGCGTCGCACCGTCCATGATCGAGGCATCCAGCTCATGAATCCCGTTTTCGTTGAGTGCCGCCCCATGGCCGGCATTGAAATGCGGGCTGTCCTCCATGACGACGACCGCCGCCTCAACGGCGTCGAGCGCGGTGCCGCCCGCCTTCAGCACGCCATAACCGGCGCGTAATGCCGCTGCAAGATCATCGCGGGCCGCAGCCCATTCCTCTGAAGTCATGCTGTCTTCCGGCATCACGCCACAACCACCGTGAATGGCCAGTGCGATCTTCGTCATATGCTCACTCCCTCGTCGCCCTGCCGCCGGCAGTGCCTCTTACAATCAATGAAAGGCGATATCGCCGATGACCCGCACGCGAACCCGCCGTGCACCGCCAGGCAGATAGGCAATCGGGATGTCCTCCACCTCAAGCGTCTTGAGGCTCGCCCGCTCCGCGCCTGAACAAACCGCCGCGTTCTGCGCCTCGGTCTCGGCTTTCGCAAGAGCCTCATCGCGGCTCAGTCCGGAAAACACCTGATCGACCTCGCCGGAAACCTGCGCCATCGCTGCACCGAGTGCATTGGCGACGCCGGCATTTCCCACACGCAGGACGTCCGACGCACCCGGAACCGTCTCGGGGATCAGGAACGCCCCGCCGCCGACGGCAACCAGCGGAACATCTTCGGCCGAGGTCTTCATTTGATCGAAACTGTCCGCCACCATGTCACGGATGCGCTGGAGTGTGACCTGCACGAAAACCGGATCGATGCCTTTCACGCGATCGCGGTCGCCCATCTCGATAAGGCCTGCGGCAACCGCAATATCCGATGTCGTCAGCGTCTCGCCGCCGAAAACACGGGCTTCCTTCAAGATGCGATAACCGACCGAGCGCGGACCGATCTTGCCCGTCTCAGGGTCGACGATGGTGCCGCCGCCGAGCGCAACCGGCAGAAGATCGGGCATGCGGAAGAGCGTGCGTACCCCGCCAATATGGACGATATTGTTCGCCTCGCGCGGAAACCCGCCGACAAGGCAGCCGATATCGGAGGTCGTGCCGCCGACATCCACCACCATGGCATCGGAAAGCCCGGTGAGGAAGGCCGCACCACGCATCGAATTGGTCGGGCCGGAGGCGAAGCTGTGCACCGGGTTGGCAGCGGCGACATTCGCGAGCGCCACGGTGCCGTCATTCTGGGTCAGATAGAACGGCGCCTTCACACCGGCTTCGCGCAACGCATCCGAAAATGCCCGAACGGTTGTCCTGCCCAGTGTTTGCAGTGCCGCGTTCAGCAGGGCGACATTTTCCCGCTCCAGAAGCCCGATGCGGCCAAGCGTATGGGAGAGCATGATACGTGCGTCGGGGATGACCGAACGAACGATTTCCGCTGCCCGCACTTCGCATTCGGTTGTCAGCGGCGAGAAGGTTGCAGAAATGGCGATGGAGGTGATGCCCGCATCGCGGATTTTCATCGCGGCCTCCCGAATTTCATCGGGAATCATCGGCACCAACGGGCTGCCGTCATATTCATGGCCACCATGGACCATGAAGATCAACGGATCGACAGCATCGTATAAATCTTTTGGCCAGTCGCACATGGGCGGCAGCGAAGAACCTGTTGGTAGCGCGATGCGGATGCCGGCGACCCGCTCCAGCCGGGCGCGCTCCACCACCGCATTGGTAAAATGGGTGGTGCCGATCATCACAGCGTCGATCGGTCGGTCCGCAGCGCCGACATGGCCAGACACGTGCGCGAGCGCTGCTTTTACGCCCGACAGAACATCCTGCGTGGTCGGAACCTTGATGGAGGCGACAATGGTGTCTCCATCGATCAAAACGGCATCCGTATTGGTGCCGCCAACGTCAATACCGATGCGTTTCATGGGAATACCGATCTGAAGTCAATGTCATAACCGAAGGCGCGCGGGCCGACGGCAGCGATGCCGGCAGGCGTCGTCAAAAGCTCTGGTGCTGGCAGGGCGACAACCGTCACGCGCTGACCGTAACGCACCGATTCCGTACCGATGGCGCCACCGGAAACCGTATCGAGAAGGCAGAGCAGGTCCGGCGTCATGGCGACTGGCTGGCCATCGCGGAAGGCAACGGCCCACTCATTCTGGAATGCGAGTTCCATGCGCGAACCACGGTCGGCATCGATACCTTCAATGGTCGTGCTGCCGCGCAGGAAACCACCTGTGGTCTCGCGGGCCACGTCCACCACCTTGCCCCGGAACAGCTGCTTGCCGCCCTCGTGGTCGAGAACCGCCTGAACCGGATCGTCATGGCGCGCACGTGCTGCCATCACCGCGCGCCCGAGTTCGGTCGCCTTGGTGACGGTGTAGTGAATGCCCCACTCCTTCACTTCCTTGCCGGTGCGCGGGGCCTTGCACGTGGCGGCGGTTGAACCGACCTCGGTGCAGACCTTGCGCGAAATGCGCTCCATCCATTTCCATGAAGCGGCGCGCGTCACGATTACCTCATTGTCGCGCACATCGACCAGCGACAGCGGAAACATCGGCAGGTTGCCGATGGCGAAGGACGTCATCTGCGCTTCCGGATAGGCCCGTCCCATGGCGTCCGCGTTAACGACCGGCCGGTCGAGTACGGCGGCGGCGAGGAAGGAGGAAAGCGCGTTCGAACCGCCGATTTCCACGCTCATGATCGCCCGGAACGGCTTGCCGAGATAATCCTCCATAACCTCAACAGCGCGGGCAAGATGCACGGGGTCTCCCAGCCGCTCCTGACCGACAAGCGGCGCACCCATTTTGGAGACGACAGCGACCATGTCGTCATCGGCAAGCGCCATGGGATCCATGACCTTCACCCGTCTGCCCTCGGCATAGAGACGCCGCAGATTGAGCGTCGAGATATAGGGATTGCCGCCGCCACCCGTTCCCAGAATCCAGGCGCCGGTGGCCAAAGGTTCGATATCGT
Organism: Glebionis coronaria; assembly: GCA_025667525.1. NCBI lineage: Eukaryota > Viridiplantae > Streptophyta > Magnoliopsida > Asterales > Asteraceae > Glebionis > Glebionis coronaria. Next base: position 101,917 of record JANFOE010002157.1, read on the forward strand.
CTTCGGAAAATTCCTGGATCATGCGTCATCCTCGGGCATGCCTCAGCCTTCCCGGCTGCAGGCGATGCTCCTTCCCTTTGAAGTTCCAAGTCTGGCCAACCCCGCCTTTGTGACGGGGCCGGTTTTCATCAGGCGCAGCTCACTCCGCCTTGCAGTCCCAATGGAAGTTGGAGAAGTTCAGGTCCCAGCTTTGCATGGGAATGAACTCGTAACCCTGAAGGCACTTGTTCGCCGCATAACGGCGGTTCGGCGCAACCGCCCAGACGTCAGGCTGAAGGTCAACGATCTTCGTCTGCAGCTCCTTGTAGGTGGCGTTCTGCTCGTTGACATCGGTTGTGGCGCGGACCTTGTCGATCAGCCCGTCGATCTCCGCATTCTGCAACCATTCCATCGACATCCAGGTACCGGACGCCTTGGAATGATACTGGTTGTAGAACATCGAATCCGGCGACGGATAGGTCGGCGAGATGTTCACCTGCGTCGATGCAGGCGTCGTTTCGGGCTTGGAAGAAAGCTCGACGATACGGTTCCAAGGCTCCGGCTTGATATCGAGCGTGATGCCGATCTGCTCGAGGCTCGATTGCAGAAGCAACGCCACTTCCGCCTCGAAGGCGAGCGACGCGACATAGCTGTTGACGAGCGTGATCTTCTGACCGGCATATTTCGACTTCGCCAGCTCTTCCTTGGCCTTTTCCAGATCGTAGACACCGGGCTGGATATCCCCATTATGCGCGTCCTTGAACGCGTCAGAGAGCGGGCCCTTCATATCGAAGCCCGGATAGATCACTTCCTGGATCGTCTTGTAGTCGGTCGCATAGGCGATGGCGCGGCGGACGTGGACGTCGTCGGTCGGATAGACCTTGGTGTTGAGCTTGATGACGAAGCCGCCGGCGGTGCGGGTCTGGATCAGCTTGTAACCCTTCATCCGGCCGATGGATTCATAGGTGTCATTGCCAAGCCCGTGCGAGGAAAGTCCTAGTTCACCCTTTTCCGCCAGCGCCTTCACGGTGGCGTCGTCACTGGTCTGCACGAAGCGCACCTCATCGATCGGCTTGCCCTTGGTCCAGCCGAGGAAATAATCGGCATTGCGGGCAATGACCATATCGGCGGAACGGTTGTAGCTGACGAGCTTGTAGGGGCCGGAACCGGCGGAATGTTCGCCGACGTAAGCCTCGCCCCATTTGTCCTCGGGCTTGGCATTGGCTTCGATCAGCGTCTTGTTCATCGCCATCATCAGCGGCGTTGCCGCCATGAAGGGCGAGAACTGGCGCTCGATCTTCATCACCAGCGTGGCATCGTCAGGCGCGGTGACGTTTTCAGGCTTCAGCACGCCGACGATGAGGTTCGACGGGCCCTTGTTGATGCCGAGCAGGCGCTGGATCGACCAGGCAAGATCGGCAGCCTTTACCGCCGTGCCGTCCTGGAATTTCGCATCGTTGCGCAGGTGGAAGGTGTAGGTCAGGCCGTCCTCGGAAATCTCCCAGGATTTCGCCAGATGCGGCACGATTTCGCCCTTGGCGTTCACGGTGGTCAGACCGTCGTACATGTTCACGATGGCCATGTAGCCGGTGTAGTCAGTCACTTTCGCCGGGTCGAGCGAGCTGAATATCTGCATGGTGTTGACCGCGACCGACACCTTGTCTTCCGCAAGGGCTGTAGAAGAAACAAGCGGCAACGCGAGCGCCGTGCCGAGCGCCAGTGCGGCGAGACGGGAAGAAAGTACAGGCATTTTCATTTTTGTTCTCCTCTTTATTGCGGGTCATCGGCCCGCTTATGGTTAGGCAGCCTTGCTGACCGGAACGGGCAGCGGTGAGAAAGGAATATCCGGGTAACCGAAGGCCGCCGGCCCGACGACCTCTAGAGCGCGGGCGCTGCGCAGCAGGTCGTGGCAGGGGATGGCGATGACGGCCACACGCTGGCCATAGCGCAGCACTTCGGTGGTGATCGGATAACCCGTGTCGACATCGAGCAGGACGATGAGGTCGGGAACCGTCACTTCCACCTTGCCGTCACGGGAAAACAGCAGGAATTCGTTCTGGATGGCGACGCCCGCCGTCTGTCCGGCGCAGTCGTCGAAGCCTGACAGCGTGAGATCGCCGATTGCGAAACCGCCGCGAAGATGGCGCTTCAGATCGGTGATCTTGCCGTTGAAGATTCGCCGCCCGCCTTCGAGCGCGCAGACTGCGGCAATCGGGTCTTCCTGCTGTTTGCGGGCGCGGATCACGGCCTCACCGATGGCGATCGCCTTGGTGTAGGTTTTCGGAATGCCATACTGGTGCACGTAATGTGCCTGCATCGGAGCCGTCGCCAGCATTGCGCCACCGCCTTGCGAAACGACGCAGGCGCGCGCCATGCGCTCGTGCCAGACTTCGGAAACGGCGTGGCTGAAAATGACGGCATTGCCGTGCAGATCGCACATCACCGATGGCGTGGAACTATGGCCGTAGATGGAGAATGTGGTCATCTGCATTTCCGGGAATGCCCGGCCCATGCCGTCGCAATCGAGGATCGGCAGGCCGCCGAGCGCCGCCGTCACCAGCGGGTTCATGGAATTGGAACCGCCGATTTCCTCGCAGACGATGGCGTCGACGGGCGTGCGGATCAGCTCTTCCATCGCGCGCAGGCAGCGCAGGCCTTCGCGGCCTTCGCGGATGCGCTCGACGCCGACGACGGGCGCTCCGATGCCGCCGATGGACATGCAGAGCGCGTCCGGCTCGATGGCATCGGTTGCGAGGATCTTCATCTCGTAACCGGCCTTCATGGCTTCCAGCGCCAGAAGCTTGCCGAGATAGGGGTTGCCGCCGCCGCCCGTGCCGAGAATGCCGGCGCCGATTTCCAATGCGTCCAGGTCCTCACGGGTCAGCGTCCGCAATGCCGCTTCGTCATATTTCAGCTTGCGTGTCTCAGCCATGATTGGCTCCCATTTCTCCAACAACTTTCACATGAATGCGGGTGGCGTTGCCGGGCAGGTAAGCCAGCGGCATATCCTCGCGCTCGATCACTTCGAGCGTTTCGGGAATCGCGCCGGCGGCAATGGCCTTTTCGCGGGCCTCCGCTTCTGCCTCAGCCAGTGCGCTCTCGCGCGTGCGTCCATCGACGAGTGAGAAGACCCGGTCTGTCTCACCGCTGATCTGCGCAATGGCCGCGCCAACGGCATTTGCCACCGAAAAATTCTCAGGCCGGATAACCTCAAGATCACCGATGTGATCCGGCATCAGGATGGAACCGCCGCCAACGGCGATAACCGGCACCGGTGACGACGAGATGCGGCTGCGCTCCACGCAGGCTTCAAGCATGTCGTTGATCTTGCTGACGGCAGCGTCCACGAGCTTTTTATCAAGGCTGGAGACCAGCTTTTTCTCGCCAACATCGGCCTTGCCGGAGGCAACCGCGATATCGGTCGCCGTCAGGGTCGAGCCACCGAAGCAAAGCGCCTCGCGGCGGACGCGGTAACCGACGGATTTCGGCCCGACGGACAGGCCATGGTCGCCATTGACCACCAACGAACCGCCGCCGAGACCGATGGAAAAGACGTCAGGCATGCGGAAATTGGTGCGCACGCCGCCGATATCCACCGTGGTCGAGGCCTGACGCGGGAAACCGTGCGACAGCGAGCCGACGTCCGACGTGGTGCCGCCGACATCCACGACGACGGCATCCTTGAGACCGGTGAGGAAGGCCGCACCGCGCATGGAGTTCGTCGGACCGGACGCGAAGGTGAGCACGGGGAAACCGCGCACCACATCAGCGGCCATCAGTGTACCGTCGTTCTGGGTGATATAAAACGGGCAGGTGATGCCCGCAGCCTTCAGCGCAGCGCCGAAAGCGGCAACCGTGCGGTCGGCAAGCGACAGAAGGCTGGCATTCATGATCGCCGCACTTTCCCGTGCAAGCAGGCCATGGCGGCCGATATCCTTGGACATCACCACCGGCAGCCCGGGGCAACGCTCTTGCAGGATTTCTTTCGCCCGAAGTTCCATCGCATCGTTGATGCCGCTAAAAACGCAGGTGACGGCAGCCGCCTTCAGGCCCTTGGCGCGGATATCGGCGGCGATGCGAACAATCTCGTCCTCATCGAGCGGCGAAATTTCGCGGCCGTCAAATTCGTAACCGCCCCGCACCTGATAACCGTGATTGCCGACGATTTCCCGCAGGTCATCCGGCCAGTCGACCATGGGCGGCAGGCCAGCGCCGGACGGCAGGCCGAGCCGGATGGCTGCAACCTCGTCCATATGCCGGCGCTCGATCACCGCATTGGTGAAATGCGTGGTGCCGATCATCACGGCACCGATGCGCGCCCTGTCTATGCCCGAAGCCTCGATGACCTTTTCGAGGGCTTCGATGACGCCTGACGTCACATCCTCTGTCGTGGAGGCCTTCACCCCCGCCAGAACGGTTTTATCCTGCAACACAACGGCATCGGTATTCGTGCCGCCGACGTCAATTCCAACGCGATACACGTCAGGCTCCTCTTTCATCAATCGGTCGTTTTGACGAGGAAGCGCATGCGCTCCTCCTCGGTCACCGTGGGTTTGAGACGTTCTTCCTCGTCGGTGACGACGGGGATGGCCGCAATCAGCGCGCGGGTGTAGGGATGGGCCGGCTCGGCGAAGACCGCCGACGTCACGCCCTCTTCGACGATCTCGCCCCGCAGCATGATGGCGATGCGCGAACAGAAATTGCGCATCAGCGACAGGTCGTGCGAGATCATGAGATAGGTCAGGCCAAGCTCCTCGCGCAGCTGCAGCAAAAGGTCGATAACCGTCTTCTGCACGGAGACATCGAGTGCGGCCGTCGGCTCATCAAGGATGAGAATTTTCGGCTCGGCCGCCAACGCCCGGGCAATCGCCACACGCTGCTTCTGGCCGCCGGACAGCTCATGCGGATATTTGCCGAGATAGGATTGCGGCAGCCGCACCAGCCCCATCAGTTCCTGCATGCGGTTTTCACGCGCAGGCCCGTCCATGCCTATGGATTTCAGCGGCAGGACAAGCGTCTGTTTCACCGTGCGCTTCGGATTGAGCGAGGTGCCCGGATTTTGATAGACGATCTGCGTCAGCCGCTTGCCGCGCTCAGGAGCCGGGGCGTCGATAACAAGATTGCCGGAGGTCGGGCGCGAAAGGCCCATGATCATGCGCGCGACCGAGGTCTTGCCAGAACCGGATTCGCCCGCAAGGCCAAAAACCTCGCCCTGTTTCAGCGTCAGGTTCACATCCCGCACGGCATGGTAGCCATTGCGCCGGCCATAAATCTTGTTCAGCCCTTCGATGGTGATAATCGGCTGCCGCGTGCTCTGCACCAGATCGGTGACGCGCGGGCCATAGAGCGGAGGCACGGCATCCAGAAGCGAACGCGTATAATCCTTGGTGGGGCTATGGAGGATTTGCGTGCAGGGTCCGGTCTCAACGATATCGCCATGATGCATGACCACGACTCGATCCGCCACCTTGCGCACGACGCCGAGATTGTGCGTGATCATCAAGAGCGCCATGTTTTCTTCGGCGACCAGCTCGTTGATGAGATTGAGGATTTCATCTTGCGTCGTCACATCAAGCGCCGTGCCCGGCTCGTCCGCGATCAGGAGCTTCGGCTGGTGCAGCAGGGCAAGCCCAATCAGCACGCGCTGGCGCATGCCGCCCGAAAGTTCGGAGGGATAGGCGTTCATCACCCGCTCGGTGTCGGCAAGCTGCACCCGGCGTAGAACGGCAGCAATGCGGTTGCGACGCTCGACCTTGGAAGAGTTGATTCCATCGCGCTTGTCGGCAAAACGCATGACGTCATCGAGATGCGTGCCGATCTTGAATACCGGATTGAAGGACGATAGCGGGTCCTGCATTATCAGCGAAAACGCCGTGCCCTTCAGCGCCTCACGCTCCCTGCGCTGTAAGGAAAGTACATCCCGGCCATCGATGACAATCGCACCGGAGGTGATCGCGGCATTCTTCGGCAAAGTGCCGATGATCGCCTTGGCGGTGACCGATTTGCCCGATCCGGTTTCACCGATCAGCGCCACGCGCTCGCCGGCGGCAACCGTGAAGGCGACATCGCGCAGCACCTGCCGGGTGCGGCCATAGTTGGTGAAGGTGACGTTGAGATTTTCGACCTTGAGAAGCGGTTCATTCATGGTTTTAGCTTTCCACGTCGAACATGTCGCGGAGGCCGTCGCCCAGCAGATTGAAGCCCAGCGTCACGTAAAGCACGGCCGCGCCGGGGCAGAGCACTTCCCACCAGAAATCCGGCATGAACTGGCGCCCGTCGGCGACCATCGATCCAAGATCAGGGGTCGGCGGCTTGACGCCAAAACCCAGGAAGCTCAGCGTCGCGCCGAACAGGATGACGAAGGCGGCGTCGAGCGTGGTCTTGACCGATATGACCGAAACGCAATTGGGCAGGATTTCGCGGAAGAGGATGTGCAACGGGCCTGCACCGGCAAGACGTGCCGCTTCGATATAGTCTTCTGAGGCGATAGACTTCGACACCGAATAGATCAGCCGCGCATGCCAGGTCCACCATAGCAGCGTGATTGCGATCATGGCGTTCGTCAGCGTCGGTTCCAGCAGGTTCGAGACCGCGAGCGCCATGACGAGTGGCGGCATGGCCAGCATCACATTCGTCAGGCCGCTGATAAGTTTTTCAGTCCAGCCACCGAAGTAACCGGCGATCAGGCCAAGAACAGTTCCGACCGGAACGGAAATGCCGAGCACGCCGATGACGAGAAGCAGCGAGACACGCAGTCCAAAGATGGTGCGGGAAAAAGATATCGCGCCCTGCCTTGTCGGTGCCGAACCAGTGTTCGAGATCCGGCGGCATGTGGCGGGCGCGGAAATCGACGACGGCGCCGATATGTTTCGGATAGGGCGTAAGCCAGGGCGCGAAGACCGCCAGTACCAGCACCGATAGCAGGATCAGCGAGCCGATGACCGCCGCCGGATTGCGGCTGAAGCGATACCACATCATGTAACCGGCGCTTAAGCCTCGATCAGTGGGTTCGAGCATTTTCATATCGGGCCATCAGCGAGCCTCCTTGCGGCGCAGGCGCGGGTCGATGATCGAGATCAGAACATCCACGATCAGGTTCGCAACGATGAAGAACAGCCCGGCCACCAGCACCACGGCGGTCACGGCGTTGAGGTCTTTCTGCAGGATGGCGTTGAGCCCATAGGAAGCAAAACCGCCCCAGGCGAAGACCATCTCGATCACGAAGGCATTGCCGATCAGCGACGCGAATTCGAGACCCATGATCGTCAGCGGCGCTATGGACGAAGCTTCAGCAGGTAACGGAAGATGATGACCCGCTCCGGCACGCCGAAGCTTTGCAGGGTCAGTACATGGTCCTTGCGCTGGTTTTCAATCATGGAGGAGCGCGTGATGCGGGTGATCTGGCCGATGCCGGCCATGGAAAGCGCGAAAGCCGGCAGCGCGAGATGTTTAAGCGCATCGAGAACGACGTCGAAACGTCCGGCCAGCACGCCGTCGACAAGGATGAAACCGGTGGGACCGCCCTGCCAGCCAAGCGAATGATCGAGCCTTCCGATGATCGGCCAGCCGGAGAGAAGCGCGCTGCCAGCAATTGCAGCGTGATGGCGAAGAGAAAGCTTGGGATCGTGACCCCAGTAAGCGACAGGATGCGGCCGATATGATCCAGCGGCCGGTCGCGGTAATGCGCCGTGATGACGCCGAGCGGGATGGCGACGAGGAACATGAAGATGACCGAGACCAGCACCAGTTCGACGGTGGCGGGAACGGTCCTGCGCGAGATCGGTCGTAACCGGACGCTGCGACACCAGCGAAAAACCAAGATCACCGTGCAGCGCATTAGCGATATAATCGAGATATTGAACGGCGAGCGGCTTATCGAGGCCCATCTGCCCGCGCAGCGCATCCACCTGCTCCTGCGTTGCCGCCGGACCCAGCGCCATGCGGGCGGGATCTCCGGGCACCACGCGGGCGAGCACAAAAATCATGATGGACAGGGCAATCATGACCAGCACGAAAGTGCCGAGCCTGTTCAAAATCGCGATCAGCGGATGTTGCTGCATCGGTGGAACGTTCCTTGTGCGTCGGTTGGCTGAGCACAAGTTTTCATCGTCGATGCCTTTCAACAATCTCCAAAAGGTATAGTTTTTTGAAAGATTGGTATAGGTTTTGGTGATTAAATCTCCTATCCCTTGCGAATGACGCTGTTACCCCGAACCCGCCTTTGCCGTCGCATCGCCCGCCAAACCGATGGTGTGGTTTTTCTGCGTGCGCCGGCGGGAGCGGGAAAAAGCGTGCTGTTGGAGATGATCGCGAAGGAACTGGGTGCCACCATATGCTGCACGCACCAGCCGCGAAGCGATGAGGTGGCCGATGGCTGCCTTCTATGGGATGTGCCGGTCGTTGCGCGGGCCGTGCGTATGCCTGCCGGTATTCTGGAATCGGTGCGGGTTTTGATCATTGCCTGTCGTCCCGATCAACGGGTCAGCGGGCTGGCGCGACAGATCCTGCATCGCGGTTCGCTCACCATTGGGCCGGATGAACTGGCACTGGGGAACGATGAAGCCGAAAGCCTGCCGTTCGAACAGCGACGCATCGCCCTTGAGGATTTTGCGGGATGGCCGGCCTTCCTGGCGTTGGCGCGGCAGCCGGATGAAAGGTTGTGTGCAGAGTATCTTAGGGAAAACTATCTGACGCATCTTTCTCCCGGCCAGACGGTCGAGCTCTGCTTCTGGCTCGAAAATCCGTCTGCGGAACCCAAGGCAGAGTGGAGGGACCTGCTCCCACCTTTCCTCACCGGACATCCAGAGCAACATCCAACGCTCATCCGGCTTTTGACCTTGGCCGCACGGGAACGCCTCGCGATTTTGCAGGCCGGCAGCGCCGTGGTGGAGGTTGCGTCCGCTTTTGAAAGGGCAGGGAACTCGCTCGCGGCGATGGCGATGCTGCTCGACCGGGGTTATGAGACCCACGCCGCACAAATGCTTGAACGCGCTCACGGCCGTGAGCTGATCTACCGAAGCAGCATCGACAGGTTTCGCGAGATCATCATGCGGTTTTCACAGGAAATGATTGCGACCAATGAAACCGTCCTTTTTGCGGTGACCCGCGCCCTGCTGAAACAGGGCGAGTTGCAGCGCGTGCGACATCTCGTCGGCAAAAGCCTTGGATCGGATTATCTCGATCCGCTGAAGGTGCTTGCCCGGGACTCGCGATTCTCTTTTGCCGCCCGAACCTTCCGGCTGAACCTGATGATCGCTGAGGACTTGACGCCAAACGACGCGATGATAACGCGTCTCGGCGAGTTCATGGCTGATTATCCATTGGACGATCACGGCAAGTGGGCTTCCTTCTACAATGCGTTGCTTGAATTCGAAATCCGCCGCCGCAATTTTCGCGAGGCGGAGGCGGCTGCCGCCCGCGCCCTTATCTATCTGCGCAAGATGGGCGGGCAGCCTTTGCTCGAATTCTTCATTCATCTGCATCAGATCGTGCTGCGGCTGATGAGCGGTGACGTGCTCCTGGCGCGCCGAGCCGCGCAAGAGGCGCGCGCAAGGCTGGAACAGGTGCCGCACGATGCCGCCCAGGAGTTCCGGATGTTGCGGCTTGCAGAAGCCTGTCTCGCCTATGAAGCGGGGAAGCCGCACGATTTGCTGCATTTCGTTGAGCACGAATTCGATCACTTCGCCGTCGCTGAAATCTGGCCAAGCCTGATGCAGTTTGCGTTGTTTTACGCCTCGCAGGTGCTGATCGACCATTTCCCGATGACCGTTCGTGCGGGTTTTCTGGACGGCCTCTGGATCCACCTCTCGGAAGGGCTCCAGTTCCATGCGATGATGGAGATCAGAACCGCTATCGCCTACCAGAATGCCAATCGCTGGGCGGATGCTGCCGCCACTCTTTCGGCAATCCGCATGCCGATGGGCCGCAACTGGGTGGAAAGTGCGCATGAGGACCTGTCAAGACTGACGCGCCGCGACGAAATCGCTTACGTCATGGCGTGGCTGCGCGACGCCGTGCATCTTTTCACGCCGCGTGCTTATCTCTCTCGCCAGATTGATGCGATGATCGCCAATCCCAAAGTGACCAACCGGGAAAAAGTGGCCCTCAGGATCTGGCAGGGCTACGCCGCCCACCAGCGCCGCGACAATGCTGCCGCCCGCGCGCATATTCTCACAGCTCTAGAATCGGCGACCCGCCTTGGTTGCAGAGGCGTATTGTCAGAGGAGCGCATCTTCCTGTCTCCGCTTTTGAACAATCGTCGCATCCGGAGTTTCATCGAGACCTCTTCCGATGTCCGTACCGCGCTGTCGATATTTGCCGACTCGGTAAACTCCCCGCAGGCACGCGCCCTGCATGGCGGGCTTTCCCAGCGGGAAGCGCAGATGCTTCAGCTGCTTGCCGGCGGCATGTCGAACAAGAAGATCGCCCAGACGCTGAACATCTCGGAAGTGACGGTAAAGTTTCACCTGGGGAACCTTTTCCGTAAGCTTGATTGCAAGCGGCGCTCAGAAGCCATTCGTGCAGCAAAGGCTCTGGACTGGCTTTTAAGACGTCTGCGACTCTCAGATACCGCGCGCGCTCAGCCACATTGGGAGCACGTGCGCCATGAAGGCACGGTCGGTCCACGTCGTGGCAGGCTCTAGCGTAGCCGCCGAAACACCTGTTCCCGAGACGCTGAGCAGCACCGCCTCGACAAGCGCGCGGGTGATGGGCGCGCTCCGGAGCCAGCTCCACGAAGGGAATAGCCGGTAAATTCTGGCTCGGTGCCGGCAAAGGCAATGCCCGCCGCTTTGCGCACCACGCTGCGCGCTGCGTACGCACCCGCAAGCCAGCGCCCTCGAAACAACCTGCCGCTTGCTTGCACGCTGATGTCCTCAGCGGAATTCTCAAATTCTCCAGTGCAAATCCGCGCCGTCTCAACGCCAAGGGCTTCGGCCCGTGCTGCCAGAACGGCTTCGATCCTTGGCATATCGGTGCCAAGGTTGCTTAATGCGCAGAGAGCGATCTTTCGGTTGCCAGTTTATGCGGTCCGAAATTGGCAGTTGCATGGATAGCCCCCGTCAGCGTCAAAGCCCTGGAGCCGCACTTCACATTCCGCCCCCTATAACCGCCCCCTCGCGTCGTGGATCGGCGCTGCCCGCCAAACCCTTGGCATTTATCTCGATCGCATGCAAACCGGAATTCATCTCAGCCGGTTTCACCTCGTAACCCAGTGCCTTCAGCGGCCCGGCCAGTTCTTCCGCGCTCGTGCCTGCCTCGATGTCGTAGGTGCCAAACCGGTTGATCAGGTGCGGCTGGGCGACGATCCCTTCGACCGGCATGCCCCAGTCGACATACGCGATCAGCGCCTGTGCCACATAGCCGATGATCTGGCTACCGCCCGGCGAACCGATGGCGAGAAGTGGCTTGCCATCCTTCATCACGATGGTCGGCGCCATGGAGGAGCGCGGCCGTTTGCCGGGTTCTACCCGGTTGGCGATCGGCAAGCCGTCATCGTGAGTCTTGAAGGAAAAGTCGGTCAACTCGTTATTGAGCAGGAAGCCGTTCGTCATCAGACGCGAGCCGAAGCCGTTTTCGATCGTCGTCGTCATCGAGACCACATTACCGTCCTTGTCGACAATGACGAAATGGCTGGTGGAAGGCAATTCGAGCGCTGCATCCCGGCCGAAAAGCAATGCGTGGTCCCATTCCGGCTGGCCGGCCTTGACGGCATCCTTGGTCATTGCCTTGTCGCCGTCGAGCAGCTTTGCCCTTTCGCCCAGATACGACTTGTCGAGCAGGCCTTTGACCGGAAGTGGCACGAAACCGGTATCAGCGACGTACCGCTCGCGATCGGCGAAGGCGAGACGTTGCGCGTCGCCGATAATGCGCCAGCTTTCGACATTCTCCGGCCCCAAGGACTTGAGATCAAAATTTTCCGCGATGCCGAGCATCTGGCCGATGGCGATGGCGCCCGACGATGGCGGTCCCATGCCGCAAACATCAAGGCTACGATAGAGGAAGCAGACAGGCTCGCGCTCGATGACGCGATAGTTGGAAAGATCGGAAAGTGACAGCACGCCGGGATTGTCGGTGGCCTCGTGTACAGTCTTGACGATCTCCTCGGCAATTCTCCCCTTGTAGAAGGCGTCTGCGCCGCCTTTGGCGATGGCCGAAAGCGTCTCGGCATAGGCAGGGTTTTTCAACAGGGCACCGGCCTGCAGGGGCGCGCCGGAGGTGTCAAAGAAATAGGACTGCGCCTCTGGATATTTCTTCAACCGGTCGCCCTCTGAGGCGATCAGCGACGCCAGGCGCGGCGACACTTTGAAGCCCTCGGCCGCCAGCTTTTCCGTCGGCTTCAGCAGGCTTGCCCACTCCGCCTGTCCATAGCGTTTGTGGGCTTCCTCGAGAAGTCGCACCGTTCCCGGCGTACCAACGGAGCGACCGCCGATGACAGCGTCCATGAATTTAAGCGGCTGACCCTTGTCGTCCAGGAAGAGCTTTGGTGTGGCGTTCATCGGAGCCGTCTCGCGGCCGTCCAACGTCGTCAGCTTGTCGGTTTTCGCATTGTAATAGACGAGGAAGGCACCCCCCGCCGAGCCCGGAACTCTGAGGTTCAACCAGGCCCAGCACTGTCTGCACAGCCACCATCGCATCTATGGCGTTGCCGCCTGCGGCGATCACGTCGCGCCCCGCCTCGGCCGCCAGCGGATTGGCCGCTGCGACCATGAAGCTCTTTGACTCGACACGTCTGGCTGTCGCAACGTCGGTCGCCTTTTCGGGTGCCACCGTATCAGAGGCCTGCTGGGCGAAGGCAATTGCGGTGGACAGCATCAAGGCGACCGCAGCTTCACCGAGAATTCTCATTTTCATGGTCTTATTCTCCAAAGCGTTATGACCCGTTGATGTGACAGCGGCCTTCCACCGGGAGCCAGCCACCAATTTTTGCCGGTAACCCTCCAACTCAGCTCACTTCCGAGTATCCAACGTCGCCGGTATCTATACCTTGGCCGATCAACGGCAAATCGAGCGCGCTGTTTCTCACTTCAGAATGTAGCAGATCATGGAACGGTAGAGGCATGCCGCTTTCCCGATCGTAGTGCGTTGCACGCTGAGCTCGAGCCGCGAGAACGATGTGACGGCCCATGAAAGAATGTAATTTTGTCTCATCGAGCGGTGCCATTGCATTCCCCCAAATCTCTTCGTTGGCGGGCAAGGGTGACCGCAATTTAACAGGCCAGTGAATGCGCGTAGATAAAGTGACATAGCTCAATGCCACGAAATTGCCACGCTAACGGCTGTCGCGCTTTTTGGTAGCGCACTCGTGTTCAGATGAGGTGGAGCTCCTCTTATTTCTCATCGGTGCATTCTTGGGGTTTGCCTCGGGCGGTTCCGAAAGGGTTGCGGAATGGCCACACCTGCACTTTCGAGGACAGTTTTTCGCTAAACTGCAACCGCTAAAGTTGTTGCGATGACGTGTCGTGATGTTATCTCTGCGTCAGGTTGAATCATTAAGGGGATGAGGGATGAAAAAAGTTGGGGGCGATTTTGCTGATGGCTCTTTTGAGCGCATGTGCAAAGCCATCTGACGGACCGACCGCAGGTAATATCCGGTCTGCGACGTTCCCTCGAACCAACGAGAAAATTCCCGTCATCGAGCTCGCTAATGCATCGGCAACCACGGTTTCCGCCGGAAGCACGCTGAACGCCTCCGGACCCGGCCTTACCGCGCTTCGCAACACCGGTTACAACGCCCAGAGATTGCGGCGCGGCGACGTGATCGACATCACCGTGCTGGATACGGGAGAAGATGGACTTTTCTCGCCGACACAGAGCAAGACGCTTAATCTCGGCCGCTTTACCGTGGATCAGAGCGGCTCGGTGAATATTCCCTTCGTTGGCAAACAGAGGGTTATTGATTCCACACCCGAAGGGCTGCAATCGCAGGTCGTTGCAGGGCTCAAGGGGTCGGCCGTAAACCCGCAAGCCGTCGTTACTGTCGTCGATAAGCCGACGAGCGCCGTCATGCTCAGTGGTGCGGTGAAAAATCCCGGAAAGATCGTGCTCACCGCCCGGCAGGAGCGGGTGCTCGATGCGCTCAATCAAGCTGGCGGTCCGACTGTCGCTGCGGGCGCGGCCACGGTCACTGTCGTTCGTGGCTCGCAAAGGGCCAGCGCGCCTCTTGACCGCGTCATGCGTGAAGACCGGCAGAACATCCGCCTGTCACCGGATGATCAGGTCATGGTCGATGGCGACGCGGCGAGCTACACCGCACTCGGCGCTTTCAAGAGTGCCGGTGAATTCCAGTTCGAAGCCGGAAAGCTGACCCTGGCGCAGGCCGTGGGCCCGCGCCGGTGGCTTGCTGGATGACCGCGCAGACGCGCGCAATGTCTATGTCTTCCGCAATGAGATTATTCAGGTTCCCGCCGTAAGGGTGCCCGGCGCGAAAGGCCCGGTCGCGACGGCCACGACCATGCGGCCCGTGATCTATCACGTCAACATGCGCGACGCTTCCAGCATCGCCCTCATGCAGCTCTTCCAGATGCAGAAGGGTGATGTGCTTTATGCAAGCAACGCGCCGCTGGTGGATTCGGCCAAGCTGCTGACCGTCTTCCAGAAAAGTGTACCGACGGCCGCGGCGCCGCTTCCCGGCGGCGGCAACTGACCAATGAGGCGCTACAGAAGCTGTAGCGCTTCCGTTGCCGTTTGTGGACGCAAGGCAGGATCGTCACTGCAACAGGCCTGCGCAAAATCTTCGAGGCCTTGCGGTGACTGTGCCTTAGCCGTGGCGATTAGCCGCCGGGCGAGCCGTCCCACGGCGTATATGTCCTGATCCCGGCTTTGCCGGTGCGCCTTGCATCTGTTCCGGCGGCGCAAATTCAGCCGAGGCCGCAAAACGAAGGCCCTGTTCCGCGTGTTTCCCGCCAATTTGAAGGGCGATGCCGAAGTCGCTCAGTCTTGCCGTTTCGAACTTGCCGTCCGACAGCAGAATATTGGCTGGAGTGACGTCGCAGTGCACATATCCAGATGCATGTACTGCACTCAGCGCTTGCAGCATGCGGCGAAGGATCACGATCGCCTGCGAGGCGGCAATCGGTTGCGCAGATATGATCGATGCCAGTGAGTGCGCAAACCACGGCTGCAACAGGCCCGGCCGACCATCCGGCAACCGCAAAAGCGCGGACGTTTCCGCAATGCAGGGATGGCGCAGCGCGAGCCCCTATCTCGGCTTCGTCCCGTAAGCGTTGCAGCAGAACGGTGTCGTCCCTGCGGGCGGGCGGCACGGTTTTCAGCGCGTGCAGCGAGCCGAGATCGCGGTGACGCAATTGCAGCAAAAGTGTCGTCTCGCTCTGGTAAGCGGTGAAATTCACGGCAAAGCTGTCCGCAATCCAGTCCGGTGTTTCTCCGGAAATATCGCGCATTTTTCGATCCAGCGCATTTCGGATCTGGTTGATCAGGTCCTGCTGCTCCTGATAGCTTCTTTCCCGCGTGCCCTCATGGCGGATGCTTCGCCAAAGGTCGGAAAAGCGGGCAGCTACCTGCGGATAGACAAGTTCATTGTTCACGCCGGTTTCCAATCACAATTGCGCTTATATTCTCGCGGGCGTTTTCAATCAGCGCTTCCTGAACCAGGGCATTGGCGCAATCCTTGATCGGGGTGTTGAAGACGATCTCGGCAATGGCGCGTTCCCGGAGGATCTGCACCAGCGGGTAACTGCACAGCAGGACCCTGTCCTGCAAGCCCCACTCTTCGAAAACGATGTCCGGCCGGAACTGCTGGGACAGCCCGACACATTGCGAGAGTTGCTTTTTCATGCCGACAACGACGTGATCGCGAGAAAGCTGGTGCATGGTGCCGTTTTTCAGGAGATAGGCGCGCGCATCACCAGACCACAGGACGCTCAGCCTGCGCGAGATGATCGAGGCTATGACGACGCTGGCCATCGGCCTGACATCGGCGCCGGTCGTCTGGCGGGAGAGGAGCAGGCTGTTGATGGTGCCGAGTTTTCCCCTGATCTGTTGCGCCATCATCTCCGGTGTTTCGGCATCTGGCGTTTCCGCAAGAATATTCGTGGCGAGACGGGCGGCCTCTACGGCGCTATGTGAATCACCTTGTCCATCGGCAATGGCGAAGAGGGAAGGTGTCTGGGAAACGAATAGAGCGTCCGCATTCAGGGAGAGACGCGTGCCAGGGTGTGTGGCATAGCTGTAGGTCACAGATGACGGCTGTTCCGCTGCCGGCGCAGGCGCTGGCACCACGGGCGGCATTTGCTGTTTTGTTTTCTCCTGCACCGGTGCTGGAATTGACGCTGGCGCTGAACCGTCCTCATCGCCTTTGCCCGGCATGTCGCTAAACAGACGTAGGAAATCGGAGGCTTTGGGTTTGCCGTCAAATTTCAGGCCGCGGGCACGACGGCTGACAGGATCGATATACCACCAGAGGCTCGTCGGTATACGGCCGCGCACCATTTCCGGCACATCCTCCTCTTCCCGCGGCTTTGGCAGACGTAGTTTTTTGATCGAAGTAATAAACCGGGAGATGTCGAAATCGCCGGTCATCGATGTCTCCGCCAGCGCCTCTGCGGCCATGAACCAGGTGTCGTCGAGATAGAGGCTTCGCGGATGCTCGCGGAAGCCATGGAGCTGGGCGATGATGGCGAGCGGATATTTGCGTCCCACTCGGTCCGCACTCGGGACCAATACACCGACATAGGCGCAGTTTCCCCATATGCCGTGCTCAACGATGAAGCGTATGGGTGGCGACGAAGAGAATATGTCTGACCATCGGCCCGTAAACATATCCGCACAGGCGTGCATGCCGGATCGCATCCAGCCGTCAAAAGTACCTATCAATTCCCGCTCCAGCCCATCGGAGATGAAATCGCCATGGCTTGGAACCTTGCCGAAGAAACCGATGCGATTGCTTTCGGTCGCCCTTTGCGTGGACCTTGATGCCTGATCGGCCATCAGTTGCGATGACCCGCTGCCGTTATCGTGCCCGCCTTCATTCTAATCCCCTCCTTTGAAATATCACTATTCCGTTCCGTCACTAGAACTGCGCGGGGCAGGCGAAGCTGGCAATTGCATCCAGCTTGAACGGATTGAGAACCGAGCCGAACTGAATATCGAATTCGGCAGCCTGTCCGCCATTCTCAAACCGCACCCGCAGCAGGTCACCCGACTGGTTCTCGATATCGGCACCGTCAAACAGCCGGAAGGGCGACCAGTCGCCATTTTCGGTTTTGGCCTGCTGCCAGCCGCCGGGCTGGAAGGCGATGCGCGACAGGCTTGCCGTGTTTTCGCGCGAGGGCCAGGTGATCGATTTCGCCTGGATCGGACCATGATAATAAACGACACGCTCGCCCTCGATCTCCAGCATCACCGCGCTCGAGGCATTGGTGAGGGAGACGGGTTTGACATTGATCGAAACCGCCGGCGTCTCGCTACCATTCGGGAAAAAGGCGCGCGAAATCTTGTCGGCATTTTCGAACTGGGCGACGGCGCTGCTGGGAAGGCCGGCCGCGCCGAAGGTACCTTTCCAGCTCCATGGGGTCGTCGTCTTGTCGACAAACGGTTCATGCGCTGTTTGAAGAAACTCTGGAAAACCCCCGCCGGCCCGAAGAGACGCGTGAAATCCGCAATGGCGACGTCGCGGGTGGAGGTCCGGTCGAACGGATAACGACCGGTGACGATCGAAGAGCACAGGGAGGCTGAATCGGATGTCCAGAGTTCGGCGATGCGGCTGCGAGCGGACTTCACTGCAAGCGAGCCGACATCCGCCGCCACGCCTGCCACCCAGACATCGAGCGGCGCCGGCAATTCGCGGGCCTGCTGCAGCAGGTCCTGATTGGCCTTGGTGAGCTGGCTGTCCACGTCGAACACCTTGGCGACTTCGTCGGAGGTTGTTGCCGAGCGGGCAAGCTGTTCGTTCAGCAGCTTGAAATGCCCGAGCAGCTGTTCCGATGGCGAACCTCCGGTCTTGTCGCCATTGGCCTGCTCGCCCGTTGTGGCTGCGCCTTTCGTCGCCAGCATGTCACGCAGTCTCGCATAGGGATCGGACGCATTCACCGAGGCCGCCAGAACGGCTGTGGTTGCGTCGTCATCCGCAGCGGAGGCGAGGTTGGCGGGGTTCGCTCCGGGGCCGCAGATCGGTCGCCTCCGAGATCGATCTGGCGGCCTCCATCACGATATTGCGCTCATTGGCGAGCGCACGAGTGGTTTCCACTGCGTCGCCGAGGGTCTGGGAGGGTTTGACCCGAAGGTCGGCCAGCATATCAGCCCATTTTTTCTCAACCGGTCGAAATAGATTTGCAGCGCGGCCTGCGCCACCTGCTCCACGGTCGCGCCCTTGATGGCATCATCGGAACCGCGCACCCAGCCTTCGGAAAGCGCGATGCGGGCGGCATGCGCGACTTGCGGAATGACGACACGGTGATATCCATCCGCAGTAAGGAGGGCCCTCTATGCCCTCCGCCATAGGCGCTTTGCTGCGACGCTCGAAAGCCCGCTCCCCCAGAGGACCGAAAGCCGTCGCGGGTGTCCATTCCATCAATTCGCGAACTTGCGGAAGACCGGCGAGAATATCATAGGCGCGCGTGCCAATCGCTTGATCGCGGATCGTTTCGCGGGCGGTAGCGATGAGCCGCGCATCGAGCTCGATCGGGGCAAGCACGCCGTCGGCCAGCGCCTTTGCGTGCTGGTCCAGCGCTTCTCGCACCGCAGCCCTTCCATCACCGGGATAAAGCGATGCGAACATCTGATGCGTCTGCACGGTCAGGAATCGCGGTCCAGTGCACCCATCCCGCCCAGCATCCCATAGAGTTTCAGCGAATTGAACGTGCGGGTGACATCCTTCTCGTCCTTAAGCTGCTTTTGCAGCTGCACGATCATCCGCGGCAGCAGCAAGGCGTTAAGCGCGCGCTGATAGGCGTCACGCTGGCGCCCGGCAATCTTGTCCTCCTGATCGAGGCCGAAGCTGACATTCCAAATGCGTTCGCGCGCAAAGCCGGAATTGGCATCTCGCAGATTGTCGAGCGCGGGGAGGATGCGCAGGAAATCAGCATCTGCGACGTCTCGTACGGGAATTCCCTGAACGAGTTGCTCATAAGCGCCAAGTTTGCGATCCGCTTCGGCGAGCGCCTGTGTATTGGCGAAATAGGTAAAAATCCAGCCAGTGAAGACAATGGCGACTGCCGCGGCGGATGCGCCATAGGCAATGCGCCGCACCAGCAATTGCCGTCCGGAAAGGCGTTTGTCGCGCATCACCAGTGCGGCTTCGGGGAAGATGACGTCCTTGAAGAGCCGCGAGAGGAAGTAGCTCCGGCGGGTTCTGGGGGCTGCGGGAGATGTTTCCGTTTCCGGCTGAGTTCCCGACGCGAGATAAACGCCGCGCAGAAGCGGGGGCTCAATGAGAGGCGAACTTGCGCAAAGTTCGGCAAGCGCTTCATGCAGGCGGTCCTTCAGCCGCGCCAGCTCGGCCGGAAAACGGAAGATACGTCCGCGTATCTCCGCATTCTGTTCTTGCTGCAGGCGTTCGATCAGCATGGCGTCGACCCGCTGCTGCAGAAGCTCGAATTCTTCCGTCAGGCGCTGCGGCAGGTTCTCGGCGGAGTAGCTCTCATCCAGCTTAAAGGTTGTGCCCCAAACCTGCTGACGATCGGTCTTGTTGAAACCGTCGAAAAACTCCACGAAACCATGCAGCAGGTCGGCCTTCGTCAGAACGATATAGACCGGGACCCGAGCGCGAAGATATTCGTCGAGTTCCGAAAGCCGCTGACGGATGGAGCGCAGTTCCTGCCGCTGTTCTTCGGGATCACGGTTGAGCAGATCGGGGATTGACAGGGTGACCAATGCACCGTTGATCGGCTGCGAACGGCGATATCGCCTCAGCAGGCTGAGAAAACCTTCCCAGCCAGCCTTTGAAGGATCCGTCGAGATCGTCCTGCGTGGTATAGCGGCCGGCGGTGTCTATCAGGATCGCCTCGTCGGCGAACCACCAGTTGCAGTGCGCGTGCCGCCAATGCCTTCACCGCATTTCGCCCGAGCGCATCGCCAAGCGGAAATTGCAGGCCGGAATTGGTGAGTGCCGTCGTCTTGCCGGAACCAGGGGCGCCGAAGATCACATACCAGGGCAGGTCGTAAATATAACCGAAGCGTTTTTTCGTGACGCGTCGCAAGAGAGCGAGCGCTTCCTTCAGGCGTGTCTGGATTTCGCCGATTTCCGCCTGCCGATTGGCCAGCGCCTCGCGCTCGATACTGTCGACGAGTTCCTTGTCCTGCTTGCGTCCGCGGTAGATCGTGACGACGATGTAGACCAGCCAGATGGCGATGATGATGCCGATGGCGATGAGCCGGGCCTGCACCGTGCCAAGCGGTTTGAAATCGCCGAGCGCAATCAGATAGCCGTAGAACCAGATGACGACGCAGAGCGCGATCACCCATAAAATTGACAGAAAACGTCGTCCGACGAGGGCCGCATAGCTCTCGACATAGGAGCGGATCGTATAAAAATAGCTCAATGGATTCATGGCTGGGTTTCTCCCGGCTGCTGTCCCGGACTGGTCTGTATGGGCGGCGAGAGAATGCCGGCATCGCTCAGTTTTTCATCGGGATTGGTCAGGACCATGATTTCTGTTCTGCGGTTTATTTGGCGGCCTTCTTCCGTTTTGTTGTCGGCGATTGGGTCGCTGTCGGCCCGGCCTTCGGTCAGGATTGCTTCAGAACCGGTGAATTGTGAAAGAATGTCTCCAACGGCCTTGGCGCGCGCCTCGGAAAGGTGCCAGTTCGATGGAAACTCCACCGTCTTGATCGGCACGGTGTCGGTATAACCGATGACGACCGCACGGAATTTTTCAGCCGCAAGCGCACCGCCTATACGCTGGATGAGATCGCGGAACTGCGGGCTGACATCGGCGCTGCCTGTCGTGAACAGGCCCGAATTGTTGATGCGAACCCGCAGCCGCCCGTTTACATCGGCTAGGGTCACAAGCTTCTTGTCAACTTCGGGCTGCAGGAAGGCCATCAGCTTTTCAAGCCGGGAGGGTTGTCTCGGCTCCACGATTTTGGGTGGATCAACGACGCGGGGAGTTTCCACTTCAATTGGCGGCGGCGGTGGTGCGGGAGGGCTTGCGATCAACACGCTCGGTGTTTCGTTCGGCGGCAGATGAGCAAGTCTTTCAAAAGTGACATCGGATGCGCTGTTGAGCGAAAGCGTGAAGAAGAGATAACCAAGCGCGAAGGCGAGCGCCATCAGTGACAGCAGGGTCCAGAGCGCCGCCATCGCGCGCAAGGGCGTATGTCGAGCATCGACACCTTTCCAATGCGGAGAAAGCTCCCGTTCGAAGACGCCATATTGGCCGATCAGCGTTTTGTAGAGGCTGTCGCGGATGCGTGAAAGCTCGAGCGCTCCTTTCGGTGAAACGCGGGTTCGTCCTTCGAAAGCCAGCGACAGGCACAGATAGATCAGCAGCAGCAAATCCTTGTTGGCGCCGGGCGACTGGTGGAAATGGTCGAGAATGTCGAAAACCCGGTCGCCGCCAGTGACATCATTGTGGAACGTGGAAACGAGGCCGGAGCGCGCCCAGCCTGCCCGCACACCCCAGGGCTTGCTGAGAACGACGTCATCCACCGTAGCACAGACGACATAATGCGCAGCCCTTGCCCGCTCGGGGCTGATGCGGGCGGAGGCGAGGTCGCGTTCATAGCGGGTGATTGCTTCAACGCAGGCGCGGCGAAGCTGGTCGGGGTCCGGCTCTGCATCGCTGAAGCGCAGCAGATGTGCGAGGTTGAGAAGGGGAGCTGCCGATTGCACAAGTGTCGGAACCTCCTCGCCGCCGAAGTGGAAACCGGTCAGCAGCTGTTCGACCGGCATGGCAGTCGCCTTTGCCCTGCTGGGGCCAGCCGGCCCGTCGGTCTCGACGATGTCCTCGAGGATTGCCGCCATGTTGTGGGCGTTCTGGTTGCGCCGGCGACTTTCCTCGGTGATCTCGACCACCGTCGGCAAATCCTGCCAGGAAGAGGGGTTTTCCGTGCTCATTCGCGTAGTGCCCACATTTCCATTTCAAGCCCAGGGAATTCGCCCGCCAGATGCAGGGCAATTGCCCCTGAAGTATCGAGCTGTTTCCAGAGCGGCGACTGCGTGTCGATCTCGAAATAAACGGTGCCGGATCGATAGGGCAGTTGCCGCGGCAGAACCGGCAGGGACCGCACGGGAATACCCGGCAGTGCCACATTGACCAGTTCGGAAATCCGTTCCACCGGACCAACCTTGATCTGTGCCGGCAGGCGGCGACGAATATCCTCAGCAGCCATATCCGCCCGCACGGCAAGCACGAAGCCGGCGTCGCGCAGAAGTGTGCGGTCGTGGATAGTGCCGACGCGGACGCCATGACGGCGTTCCACCAGTTCGATTGCGACGGCCGCCTGTTCCAGAACCGCAGACAGCGAGGTGCGCAGATCATCAAACACAGCGCCGAAGGTGGCTTTCAGATCGTCGTGTCGATAGGGCGGGAAATCTGTTGCCCGCTTCCTGTCCGTGGTGAAGGTGGCGAGCTCGCCAGCAAGCTGGATGCAGTCTTCGTAAAAGCGGATGGGATGAAAACGTGTAGCGTTGGCACTGCGATGTGCGAGTAGCGGATCGGCCCGGTTGAGGATCTGCAGCAGGAAATAATCGCCCACTTCCGCCGTTCCCCGGATTGTCGGGTCACCGATGCGTTCGGCGATCGCCTGGGCGCGGTGGCGCACAATCCCCAGAAGCTCCGTCAGCAATTCGTTGAGACGGGGCGCAGCCGCGCAGCTGAGGCTTGGCGGGATAAAATCAGGATCGAGAATGACCGCACGGTCGGAGCGGACTTCGATTACCCGCGCCAGCCCGATGAGGTCATAACCGGAAAGATCGTCACCGGTCTTGAGGAACTTCAAGCTCAGGCGGCCGACATCAATCGGGGCCACGAAATCCGTCTCTATATTGGTATCGGAGACTTCATAGGTGGATGCGGTGAAACGCACATTACTGGTGTCATTGTGGCCGCTGGCGCACATGTCAGCCTTGCCCGGCTGCCGGGCCGGCAGGGCAAGATAGATGATGGCGTTCTTGACGCTTTCATCGAGATCGAGCGGCGGCGGCAGGTCGGAATCTTCAGGCGCCTCGAAGGGCGTGCCGTCGGGCAAGATCCCGCGCAGGTTCGATAGCGCAAATTGCCCTATTGACAAGGCGCTGCGATCGACCCCGATCTCGACGATCCCCCATGGATAGGGCGAAAGGTTGCGTGTGGTGTTGCGCACCAGGCGTTCGGTCCAACGGTCGGACTGCTGAAAATGCTGGACGCGAAGAAACATGCCCTCGCTCCAGGCTACACGGTTCTCATGTCTCATCGTGGTCATTTACCCCCTTGGCATCGGCTGTGGCCGCGTCAGTCTCCCGTCCCGGCGCGGCTTCACCACGCGCTGCGCGCTGCAGGAACTGCCTGACCGGCAATGGACGGCCGTTTTCTTCGAATTGCTTTTTGTAGGTGGACCAATAGTCTGTTTTGACGATCAGCCCCTGCCAGTCCCGGCGGCCAATCTTTGCCCGGAAATCGTTGCCGGCATCGACAGACGCCTCGATAAGCCTCGGCTCGAGCCTTTGCGTGCAACTATGGATCAAAGTTTCCAGCGCGTACGCAAGTTGCCGCTGCTGGCGGATGAGCTTTTCCATCCGCTCGCTCAGGGAGGCTGACGAACCTTGGCCAGCGCGCTCGCTCTCAAGGTCGAGAATGGCCAGGCAATCGGCGCTTTCCTGCTCCAGCGTGGTCACAAGGTCGCCAATCTCCTGCGCGGTAGAAACGCCTGCAGTCGGTGCGTTCTCCGCTCGTAAGTCTTCTTCCGTCTCCGGGAAAACACTGTCGAAATCTTCGCCACCGGCGGCCGAAACCGGACGAGAGATCATGACGGGCGTGTTTAGCGCGTCGGTGTGTTCGTGCTCGCTGCTTGCAACCGGCTCCTCATCCCAGTTATCGGGCAGAATGGCACTTATTCCATGCGCCGCGGGCGGTTCGCTCCAGCCGATCTCGACATTTCGCGAAATGGACTTTGCCTTCCGTTTCGCGCCCTCCCGCCATGTTTCGGACCAATCGTCGACGGAGGCAGCGTTGCCCATCATGCCGCCGGCCGATCGGCCGTTCGGGGCGATGTCCGCAAGGATCGCCGAAATGGTCAGCGGCTCGTCGCTCATTCGCAGGGATGCGTCGGGATCGGAAAAATCCAGTTCGGCATCGCCGCTGATGGAGACCTGAAAAACCTGCCCGCCAATGTTGATCTGCGAACCGTCGCGGAGACGTGCGCTTTCGCCTTCGAGCAGCAGGCGGCCATCGACGAGCGTGCCATTGGCGCTCTGGTCCATTATCGTGAAGCCCTCGCCATCGCGGTTGAGCGTGCAGTGCAGCTTGGAAACGCGCCGTTCATCGTCGTCGATCTGCCAGTCGCACTCCCGAGATCGGCCAATGACGCGGCGGCCGCGCTCGAAGGTCCACTGACTGGCTCTTGCTGTTCCGATATTGCGTATGTCCTTGAGTGCAAGCTTCATATCTATGCCCTCACGCGGAGATCGCCGAGCCTTCCCGCTCGGTCACCACAGCGTCAGCGCTGTCTTGTTGGGCGGGTGCCACGCGAGCCCAGCTGTTCCAGCCGAGACGGGCGGGAGCATCGGAATGGCCGAGGCGGCAAAACGGGATGTCCTCCTTTTTCAGGATCACCTGCACATCGAAGTGCAATGCGCTTCCGACGAACAGGCGTGTCAAAGAAAATATTTCCGCAAGCCGTTTCGAACCGGGCGTAAGGGCCAGGTAATCCGCATAGGCGACAGGACCGATCACGACCCGGAAGCCGCCGCTCATATCTTCGACAGCGCTTCCCGCTGTCGTGTTCTGTCCGAGCCTCAGTCCTGATGCTTGCCCCAGCTGGCTTTGTTCGTGAAGCGGCAAAGCCACCCAACGCCGGCGAAACTGTTCGATATGGACCGGAAGTCCTGTGAATTCGCAAAGCATTGATGTGAGGGCCGAAACATTGCGGTTGCGGCCGGCCAGAAAGCCGCTGAAACGCAGGAGCGCGTCTTCGCTCACGCCTGCTTTCTCGACCAGACCGGCAGTGCGAAACCCGATGAGGGCGAGCAGTGTTTTGCGGAAACCGTTGTCTCTCTGATCGGCCGACCAGCGCAAACCCCTTGCAAGACGGTATTTTTCCGTCGCGGATACGAATAGTTCGCTGAACCTTGCCGCAAACAGGTTGAAGAAGCTGGCCAGCGCGCCCGAACGATTGCGTTCTTCCCGTTGCAGCAGTTCGCCATAGGCCGGCGGTAGCGAACCAATCGGCCCGACGATGGGCGCGAAAGCTGATTTCAGTTCGGCTTGACCGCGCTTGCGGCTGAAACCGCTGACTGCAAGTGGTGTCGGCTGTATTCCGCCATGAGCACCGATGACGATCCCGTCATCCGGCGAAACGAACTGGGCGACGCGAAACGCGGTTGCAGGGTCAAAACGGCCGGGATCGTCGCTGAGAAGCGCCGCCTGTCTCTCTTTTATGGTTGGCGTCTGCTGTGCCATACCCGTCTCCTAGAGCAGCGGCCGGTCGGCCGCGCGGGCTGGCCAGCGGGCAATCGGTTTGGAGTGGCCGCGCATCGTCGCCGTCAGCCGTGTGAAACTGTTGATCGACGTGTAGAGCCCGAAGAAATGGTTGAGGACGCCGGCGAAAACAAATGCGGCAGGTCGCGCGATCAGTGCCGGGTCAAACTCCACCGTGATATCCGTTCCCGGTACCATTGCCGAGCCAATCCGGGCATGAGAATTCTGCGCCTCGACATTGCTTATCGCCTCCACGATCTGTCGGGTTTCCGGGCTGTCCCTGAAGGAATAAAGCGAGAGAATGTCCTTCAGCGGCGCGCCGCCATTGTCGGTGAGCGAGAGATGGTTGAGGAGAAGATGTGAGATCAGCCGCCACTCGCGTGCCGAACGCTCGTTGACGCGGATCGCCTCCGTCGGCGGCATCAGTGCATGGACGGATTTCACCGCCTCGTTGCCGGTAGAAAGCTGCAGGAATGGGTGGCCGCCGCCAAAGGGAAGCTGGCTTGGCAGTTCACGGTTGAGGCAAAGTGTATCGATGCTTGCCACCATGTCGAGCGGCCCAAGCGGGCCGCGCGTCTGATCCACGAAGGCGATGTCCGTATCGGAAGAGCCGTCATCATCGAACCGGCGCTGTATCTGCCAGTAAACGTTTGCGCCATTATTGCGCTGTGTGCGACCAAAAAACGGAGACGTCTTCTCGGTCTGTCCGGAACGGCTGGTCAGTTGAACGTTTTCAACGGCATAGATCTCGCGCGTCCGCTGCCGCCGTGCATCCGGCAGCAACCTGTATTCCGTCCGCGTACCATCAAGACTGAGCGGCTCGCAGCTTTGTTTGAACAGGTTGATCACCGGTGAGGCGTTCAACACAAAATCTCTGACCGACACCATGCGCTCAAGCCGCGTGTCCGCCGCATCCAGATAGATGTATAGCTCGCAGTCGCCGCCGCCCCATTTCTGCAGCCCGTCAATGTCGAGAAATAGAAATTTCTGCGGCAGCGCGAAGAATTCGGTGAGAAGCCGGTATCCATCAAAACTGTTGGCCGGATATGGCAGCATGGCTTCATCGCGAGAGTACCCGGACGGCCTAAGATTTCCGGCGGGCAGGAAAACGGCTTCCTTGTCCTCGGCGTGACGCGCAAGTGCCATACCGACACAATGGTTGGTCAATAGCTCGTAAAGCGCTGTCGCCTGCTGCCATGCGGCGGAAAGGAAAATCTGGAGTTTCGTCAGTCCCATTTCCGGGAAAGTACCGCCGCGCGGGGCCGTGCTGCGCAGCGAAAGCCTCAAACAGCTGGCCGTGCCGGCAAAGGACGCCGAAAAAGGGGCGTCGATCGGCTGACCGGTGAGCGTCGCAGCTGCGATTTCCAGTGGAGCGATCTCGACGTCCTGCGTGGTACGAAAACGGCAGCTTTCGCCGCCAACCGGTTCGGCGAGAATTTCGCTGTGGCGGAGAAGCGTCTGCACGGTTGCCAGCGCCGGGCTCGGAGCGAATTGCACGACGCTCATCGAGGGGATCGGGGCAAGATAATGCGGATAGAGCGTTTCCAGCAGACTGTCCGACAGTTCGGGGAATTCGTCATCCAGCTTCTGGCGCACCCGGGCGGCGGAATAGGCGAAACTCTGGATCAGACGCTCGACATGCGGATCGTCGGCAACGTCACCTGTCATCCGCAGCCTGCCAGCGATCTTCGGAAACGCCGCCGCAAAACGGGATGCGCGCTTTCGCAGCGCAAAAAGCTCGTCATTGTACTTTTCGAGGAAGCCTTCAGCCATTCGTCGCCTCCACCAGGAATTGCTGCGTGGAAGGATCGATCCGGGATTCAAAGCTGATCGGCGGCATGCCTTCCTGTAGGCGGAAGCTTGCCTGTATCCGCATGCGAAGCGCCCGGTCACCATCCGTGCGGTTTTTCAGGATTGTCACATGCACGTCGGCAAGGCGTGTTTCGAACAGGGAAATCCGCCGCTCGATGCTGCGAGCAAGTCGCGCCTTGGAGGCATCCGTCACCAGATTGGCCGAAAGAATGCCGTCCACGCCATAGCTCACGAGCGCATCGGACAGTTCCTTGAGTGCTGCCGGCGGGCCGGCCGGGTTGCGGCGAGTATTGAGCAATGCCTCGAGGTCACGGCGGATCACCTCGCGCATCTCGCGGGCCTGATCCTTCAGGCTGACGAGCATATCCGTTTCTGCATCCGGTGCGTCATCGAGCAGCCGGTCAAGAACCGAGCGCGACAGCGTCCTTTGCCGTGCGCGATATTGCTCCAGCGGATCAACCACGGGCGATCTGCCTTTCTTCGTCGGACAGGGCGGAAAGCGCGCCGATTTCGTGGAACGGCACAACATCGTCGCCAATCAGCAGGCAGCGTTGGCCGAGACCCGTTATCAGTGGTTCACCCTCACTCCAGCGCGTTTCCCGGCCGAGATGGAGGCCGACATCGTCGCCTGCACCGTGATAGATTGCCGGAAGCAGCACAGATGCGACTGCCCCGTCGCGCAACGTCAGTTCGGCGCCGCGAAAGGCGAGGTCGCGCGGGCGGCTCATGGGGTCGATGCTGAGGCTCTCGATGCGTCCGTAATCGATCCAGAGATAACGGCCGCCACTGGTCAGGACTTCCAGCGCATGCGGAACCCGGTCGTCCAGATCGCGGATGTCGCCGGCGCTCTTGCCGTCGTGGCCAATTGGTACATTGCCGCGTTTTTCGTCGAGTTCATTCAACGCGTCTTTTGCGCCCTCGACATCGCCGCTACGCGCGGCAATGTTCGCCCGGATGGCCAATTGGTCAAGTTCGGAGGGGCCGCCGGGGAAATCCGGTACGGCGCCGCTTTCAAACCACGCATTGCGTGCGGCCATGGCGCGCAGCTGGTGGCGGAAGAGGGAAAAACCGACGCTGTCCTGCGGTGAAAATGTTGAGGCCAGATTGCATTGCGCATCGGCCTTTTCATAGTCACCGGCGAGGACCAGCAGATCGATGTAGAAATGGCGGCCATCCTTGTCGGTCGGCCTGGTTTTCACATGGTCCCGCGCGAGCCCGATTGCGTCTTGCAGCTGGTTGTCGTCCAGGAGGCGGGAAATTTCGTCGCGCAGCGTCATGCGGATATCCTTTGCGGCTCGGCTGAAGGCCGGGAGGCGGTGGTGGCCGGCATCATGGTTTCGGCAATGAGGTGGAAGCTCGTGGAGACGTCATCGAGCTGGAAATGCGGCTGAAGGCGCACGGTGCATGAGAATGTTCCGGGCTTGCCGGGAACCTCGAAGACATTGATCCCCGCAGAGCGCAGCGGATAGCGCGTGCGCAACGCGGCCTCCGCATCGTCGTTGCCGAGCGTATAGGAGGAAAGCCAGCTTTCCAGTTTGCGCTCAATGGTCGTGGCATCGCTGAGCTGGCCGATGTCATCGCGCATGATGACCTTGAGGTAATGCGAGAACCGGGAGGCACACAGCACATATTGCAGCATGGCTGCAAGGCGGGCGTTCTGCCTCGCCGCTTCGGTGGAGTAATGGCCGGGTGCGTGCAGGGACTGGTTGGCGTTGAAGATCGCCATGCCGGAAAGATACGTGGTGGAGACGGGTACGATGCCAAGATCGGAAAATTGCTGTTCCTGTCCCGTCGTCAGTTGCACTTCAACGGGCGGCTGAGCGGACAGGCCATTGCTCTCAATGCCGAGATCAAGCGGTGGCAATTGCCGGGCAGAGAGCATGCCGCCATCCACGGCGTCCTGTGTCACACCGCGCAGATCCGCAAACCAGCCGGAATCGACGAAATTGCGCACCACAACCGTTGCGAAGGCAAAGGCGGCGTTGCCCCATAGCAGGGTTTCGCCGCTTTCCGCGACATGCTCGCGGAATGGAAATCCGTCATCCCGCCCCCGGGCATAGGGCCTGTAGGGAGAGCGTAGCAACACGCGCGGTGCGACAAGGCCTACGAAGCGTGAATCGTCGCGTGCGCGAAGCGCATTCCACCGCAGCCGCGATTTCTCCTGTTTCAGCCAGGAGAAGTCATGGACCCGGCTGAGCTCCGAAAAGTCCTGCAGCCCAACGGTGGAGGGCGAAGCCGCCGCCACGAAAGGGCAGAAGGCGGCCGCAGCCACCATGCCGATCTGTGACAGCGTTGTGATGGAATCGGCACCATCAAGATCATCAGGGGAAAAGGCGTAGTCGCCGATCAGAAGGCCGACCGGTTCGCCGCCCGGCATGCCGAATTCGCGGTTATAGACGACCTCGAAAAGATGGCTCTGGTCGAAGTCGGTGGCGCGTTCCGTGTTGCGGGCAAGGTCGCGCCAGCTGGCGTTCAGCAGTTTCACCTTCACGTCGGTGCTGCGGCCCGCTTCGCGCACGACCATGGCAAGCCCGCGCCATCTCGCCTCCATCGCCTGAAAATCGGGATGGTGGAGAATGGCGTTCACCTGGCCGGTCAGCGCCTCGTCGATGAGGGCGATGAGCTGGTCGGCGAAAATGCGGGCGTCCGGAAAGGACTGATGCGCCATGAGTGGGCTCCGGATGATGAACGGGGCCGGGGTGGCAAACCACCCCGGACCAGGCTCAGTTCTTCGACGGAATACGGGCGACCATGCGCAGCGAGGTCGTCAGTTCTTCCATCTGCAACCAGGGCCGCATCCATGCGACCGCATTGTAGGCGCCGGGTTTGCCGGGCACTTCCTGAACGGTCACCTTGGCATCGCGCAGCGGATATTTGGCGCGGCTTTCCTCACCCGCCTCGTCATTGGCGTTGACGTAGTTGGCGATCCAGCGATTGAGCCAGACTTCGCAATCGGACGCTTCCATGAAGGAGCCGATCTTGTCGCGCCCCATGACCTTGAGATAATGCGCGAAACGCGACGTGGCCATGATGTAGGGCAGACGTGCCGAAACGGCGGCGTTGGCCGTTGCTTCCGGCTTGTCGTACAGCTTTGGCTTGTGCGCGGTCTGGGCGCCGAAGAACACCGCATAGTCAGTGTTCTTGTAGTGGCAGAGCGGCAGAAAGCCGAGTTTGCCGAGTTCGGCGTCGCGGCGGTCGGTAATGCCGACCTCGGTCGGGCATTTCAGATCCAGGTCGCCGTCATCGCTGGAGAAGACGTGCATGGGCAGGTTTTCCACCTTGCCGCCGTTTTCAGCACCTCGGATAGCCGTGCACCAGCCGCTTTTTGCGAAGGCATCGGTCAGCTTGGTGCCCATTACGTATGCGGCGTTCATCCAGCAATATTCGTCATGTTCAAGGTCACCATTCACCGCACCCTTGGTTTCGTCGTAGGCGAAATCATCAATCGGATTGGTTTTCGGACCATAGGGCATACGCGCCAGAACACGCGGAAGAGCGAGCGTGACGAAACGGGAATCGTCACTTTCGCGGAAGCTGCGCCACTTGGCATATTCGACCGTGTCGAAAATCTTC
Source organism: Glebionis coronaria (assembly GCA_025667525.1). Classification (NCBI taxonomy): domain Eukaryota; kingdom Viridiplantae; phylum Streptophyta; class Magnoliopsida; order Asterales; family Asteraceae; genus Glebionis; species Glebionis coronaria. Next base: position 132,855 of record JANFOE010002157.1, read on the forward strand.
TCCAGATCGCGCGGACGGGCGAGATCGCGATAGTCCTCGAAACCGAACATGTGCGGGCTGGCAGCCGAGATGAAGGGCGCGAAGGCTGCCGCCGCGATCGATGAGACGCCTTGCAGCAGCTGGACGTCATCGAAGGAATTGTCGAATTCGTAATCGCCGATAATGGCGCCGAGCGGTTCGCCGCCGGGGGTGCCGAATTCGTCTTCATAGATCGCCTTGAAGAGGCGCGACTGATCGAATTCGACGGCTTTTTCCAGATCGCGCGCCAGTTCACGCTTACCGGCATTCATGACGCGGATTTTGAGGTTGACGCTCGTTTCGGAGTTCTTGACGAGATAGTTCAACCCACGCCAGGTGCCCTCCAGCTTGGCGAATTCGGGCGCCTGCATGATAGCGGCGAGCTGTTCGGAAATCGTGCGGTCCAGCTCCGCGATCGCGTGGTTAAGGGTGACGGTGAGGTTGCGGTCATATTTTACCGTCCCCTTCAGTGCCTGATCGGTCAGCGTACGCAGGAGGTTCTGCGCGCGGTCCGGTTCGGTTTGACGGGTAGCGGCAACCACCTTGGACAGCAGTCCCTGATCTTCGGCGGTCGTTGCCTGTGCTTCATTTTTCAGCAGGCTCTCAGCGCTCATGTTTCAGTCCTTCCACATGCGGCTTTGAAAATGCCGCTTGAACAGTTGGAAGCCCCAAGCGGGGCCGTTCGAGGAGGTATTCCTCCGCACAGGCGATTATTCTTTCGCGCCGTCCTTTTCCTTGAGTTCGGAAACCAGCGTGGCGAGGTCGGTCTTGTTCTGCAAAATATCTTCCAGCAACCGCTCCAGATCTTCCGAACGGTCGGCCTTGGAAAGAAGGTCGCGCAGCTCGTTGCGGGCATCCAGAAGCGCCTTGAGCGCCGGAACCTGCTGCACGACAGCGCCGGGTTCGAAATCATCCATACTTTCGAACTTCAGGTTGACCTGCATGTCCGTGCCATCTTTCTGCAGCGTATTGGCAACGGAGATATTGAGACCGGGCGTCATGCGCCGCATGACTTCGTCGAAATTGTCGCGGTCGATCTGAACGAATTTACGCTCCCCGAACGGCTTGAGCGGCTGGGTGGGATTGCCGGAGAAATCACCGAGCACACCGACCACGAAAGGCAGTTCCTTGACCACCATCGCGCCTTCGGTTTCGACTTCGTATTTGATATGAACGCGTGGTTTGCGAACACGCTCCAGCTTTTCATGTACACTTGCCATTTCAACCTCCTTGGTGCCACTTGGCACAGACGACTGTTACGGAGCGGCGTCGCGCTCCGTGCTTTCTATTTTCCGTTGCTCTCTCCGCTTGGCTTGATGCCGGCGGCGGTTAAGACTGCGTTGCGGACCTGTGCTTCCGGCAAAAGCTCGGCCAGCAGTTCCGAAAAATCCATGCGTCCCCTGCGCACCAGTGTCTCTATGGCAAGGGAGATCGGTGAATGCGGCTCGGTACGGCGGAAGTAACGCGCAACCGAGAGAAGAGTTTCAAAAGCTTCGTCGCGCGATAATATGCCTTCCGGTGCGGTCACGGCGGGACGCACGGCGGCCGCCCCGTTCTCGTCGGAACCGCTGATGGCCACGGTTTCCTGTTCGACGGGCGCCGAATCCTGGTCACGCCCGCCGAGCGAGCGAATTGCAGACGCTGCTTCGACCAGCGTGTTGCGGATATGGGAACTCGGGGGTGCCGATTGCCCGCAGCGCTCGGCAAGGATGGCCATGATGGCATCAAACGAGGAGAGGCACGCAGTCACCTCTGCCAACTGGGACGACATGGCGGCAACGCCAGTTTCAGACGCAAGCCGATATAGCTCTTCGCGACGTTTGCTCTCATTTGGGCGCTGCGCGAGTTGAAAGTCCCAGAGGCTGTGTTCGCCAAATTTCCCGCCCGGGATCAATGAGGCGAGGCGCAAAGGCTGAACAAGCGTTCCCTCGCTGCCGACACCGTTCAATCCCGCTAAAGGTGCAAATTTTTCTTCGTCATTATCGTCGCTGATCGACCGCAGCGAGTCCCAGTGGTTGTAAAATAGCTCTTTGCCGAGATCGTAGATTTCGCGCAAACCATGGAAGCCGCGCAGGCGCAGCGATGCTTCCGCAAGCCACGCCAATATTTCAACATCCTTGCTTTCGGAACATATAATCTGCAATCCAAGATTGCTGACATTATCCCAGCTACTGGATATTTTCAGGTTATCCTGCGGAGAAGCGGCGCGCTCTTCTGTGCGGGCCTGGTTTCTTTCATCCTTAATTCTATAGTATATTTCACGCGTTCTTGCATTGACCCGGATATTTTCTCCGCAGTCATTCAAAAATTCTAAATCTGTTTTAACGTTCAGCGCGTTCAACGTCAGTCTATCTCCGAGAAATAGTAATGGATTTTTTGTAGTTACTTCCCTTACGTAAGGCTATTCATACGACAGACTTATTCTAAATGTGTCTAAATTGTGGCGTCTAGTGGCTAATCTCACCTGACAAAAAATCAACTTCGGGGTGGACAAGTTGGTTTCATCATCATATTTACTCCACGTCACGTTGTGGAATGAACCCGGGCAGGAGGCTCATTGCATGTCGCATATCGATCTCAACCGCCTCGTTGGAGCGCTTGAGCCAGACCTGCGTGTTACCCTTGAAGCTGCGGCTTCTGTTGCGGTGCGCATGGGGCACAGATACGTGGATATCCCGCACTGGCTGCTTGCGGTTGTGGATTCTGGCATCTATGCAAAAACATTCGAGGAATTGAAAATTCCACTTCCGGTATTGCAGGCTGAAATCAGCCGCAGTCTGGAGGAGGCCGTCATCGGCGACGGAGAGGCCTTGTCGCTCTCCCAGAACATTCTCACGGCAGCCCGGGAGGCGTGGATTCTCGCATCGCTGGAGGCTGGCCGCGACCGTGTCACGCTTTGCGATCTGTTGTTGGCGATGGACGAGGAAACCTCACTTCGCTCTTTCGTCCGCTCCGCATTTCCTTCTCTGAAGGCGATGGATCGCACAGCGCTTGAGCGTCTTCGCAGCTCGAGCGAAAATGGCGCAGGCGTGGATGTTCCGTCCGCGCTGGCCGGCTCAGGGCAGGCAGGGGCAGGACAGTCTGCAGGCCAGAATGATTTCTTGCGCCTTTACACCCAGGACATGACCGCCGATGCCCGCAATGGCAAGGTTGACCCTGTTATTGGTCGCGATGATGAGTTGCGCCAGCTCGTTGATATTCTGACGCGCCGCCGACAGAACAATCCCATCCTGGTGGGTGAGGCCGGCGTTGGTTAAAACGGCGGTTGCAGAGGCCCTGGCGCTGGAAATCGCGTCTGGCAACGTTCCGGAAAAGTTGCGTAACGTCCGCCTGCTGAACCTCGATATTTCGCTGCTTCAGGCCGGTGCCGGCGTGAAGGGTGAGTTTGAGCGCCGCCTTCATGGCGTGATCGATGCGGTCAAACGTTCGGCCGAACCCGTCATCCTGTTCATCGATGAAGCCCACGGCCTCGTTGGTGCGGGTGGTGCAGCCGGGCAGGGCGATGCGGCCAATATTCTCAAACCAGCTCTGGCGCGCGGCGAAGTGCGCACCGTCGCGGCGACGACCTGGAGCGAATACAAGAAATATTTCGAAAAGGATGCGGCGCTGACCCGTCGTTTCCAGCCTGTGCGCGTGCGCGAGCCGGATGAGACGACCGCCATACGCATGTTGCGCGGTGTCGCTGACAGCTTCGTCAGCCATCACAACGTTGTCGTTCGTGACGAGGCGATCGTGGCCGCGGTGCAATTATCCGCACGCTACATGCCCGCGCGGCAGTTACCGGACAAGGCGGTCAGCCTTCTCGATACGGCCGCGGCTGCCGTTTCACTGGCACGGCAGACCCAGCCGGAGCGGCTGCGCGCCATGGAAAGCGAGCGGCGCCTTCTCACCGATGAGTTGAACTGGCTTTTGCGTGAGCCGCAGAATGACGAGATTGACACCCGTATTCAGTCGATACGCGGCGAAGTCGAAAAGCTTGAGAGCGGAATCGATGATCTGCGTGAGCGTTACGACGCGGAGATGGCTGAGCTAAGCGAAGGGCAGCCGGTTGAAGGCGATGTTTCCAATGTCTCGCCCCTGCGGCCTGTGGTCGGCATGAAGCCGGCAACTGCCGACAGACTTGTCCCGACAGTTGTTGATCGTGAGGCGATCGCCGCCGTCGTTTCGCGATGGACCGGAATTCCACTCGGCAAACTTCTGGCGGACCAGATCGAAAGTGCCCGGACACTCGATGCGCGCATGCGGGAGCGGGTGGTGGGGCAGGATGCTGCAATTGCCCGGATTGCTGATGCCATGCGCACTGCTCGGGCCGGATTATCCGATCCGCGCCGCCCGCCGGCCGTTTTTTTCCTTGTCGGCTTGTCCGGAACGGGAAAGACCGAAACGGCGCTGTCGCTCGCCGATATGCTCTACGGCGGCAACAGCCATCTGACGACGATCAACATGACGGAGTTCAAGGAAGAGCATAAGGTTTCGCTGCTTCTCGGTTCGCCACCCGGTTATGTCGGTTTCGGCGAAGGCGGCGTGTTGACGGAAGCGGTCCGCCGCCGGCCGTTCGGCGTCCTGCTCTTGGATGAGATCGACAAGGCCCACCCCGGCGTCCAGGACATTTTCTATCAGGTGTTTGACAAGGGCGTGTTGCGCGATGGCGAAGGCCGCGACGTGGATTTCAAGAACACCACTATCTTCATGACGGCCAATACAGGCTCGGAGTTGCTCTCGGCGCTGTCTGCCGATCCCGACACGATGCCGGAAGGCGAAGCGCTGGAAGCGCTTCTGATGCCGGAGCTTACCAAACAGTTCAAGCCCGCGTTCCTCGGGCGCACGATCATTCTGCCCTTCATGCCGCTTGGTACGGAGGCGCTTGCAAGGATTGTGGATATTCAGGTTGGCAAGATCAGGGAACGTGTGCTCGCAACATATGGCACCGGCCTGACCCTGTCCAATACGGCGCGAGATGCCCTGGTGGCGCGCGCCGGTGCAAGTGAGATTGGCGCACGCGCCATTGAAATCATGATCGGCAAGGATCTCCTGCCGCCTCTTTCCAGCTTTTTCCTCGAAAAGGTCATCGCGGGAGAGCGTGTCGGGAAGATTGTTGTCGATTTTGGTGAAAACGGGTTCGGCATTCGTGCCGGAGAGGCTGGGGAAGCAGATGAATTCGCCGTAACCGAAGAGGTTGGGGTGGATAAAGTTGCCGCGTCGGATGGGGCTACCCGACGCATGCGGCATTAAACGAAGGGTAACTCGGCCTCGGAGCAAGAGGTCATTTTAGCTACAGGAGCTTACAGCATGCCAATTTATCTGCAGATTGACGGTATCCAGGGCGACGCCACCCATGAGGAACATCGTAAGTGGATGGATATTGAAGCCATTCACTGGAACGTGGCCCGCAACATGAACACCTCTGCTGGTTCTGCTGCAAACCGCGAGGCCTCCGAACCCACCATTTCGGAAGTCATTCTGACCAAGGTTAGCGATTCTTCTTCCACCAAGCTTTTCCAGGAAGCCTGCGCCGGCCGGACCGGCAAGCTCGCGACCATTCATCTGGTCACCACGGGTAATCCGGGCAACACCTATATCGAGTATCTGCTGACAAACACGCTTATCGCCAGCTACTCGGTGGATTCCAGCGGTGACCGTCCGGTGGAAACCGTCAAGCTCAACTTCACGAAGATGGAAGTGAAGTACACGCCGTTCGACGACAACAACTCGCCGCAGTCTCCGATGATCGCCTCCTACGATCTGGCGACGACGAAGGCTGCCTGATCGTGACGCGACCCGGTGCCGGCGTTGCCGGCACCGGAACGTTTTCATTGCAGTTTTGCAGCACACGTCGTGATGTTTCACGTCGACTTTGGTCGAGGCGGTTTTTTGATGCGCTCCCTATATGCGTTTTTTGTTTCCGTGCCGGTTGTTCTGGCATCGTCCGGTCTTTCGCCGGTCGGTGCAGCGGAACGGACATGGATATTCTCCGGTGCCGAACTCAAGCAGGCCATCGAGGGTAAGCTTGCCCCGGAGGTAACCGATCCGGAAATGCGGCGGCTGGTTTCCGTTGCAAAATCGAGCGCCTATATCGCCGGCGTGGCCGATCTGACGAGCGGATCGGACTGGTGTGGTGCAGGCGCCGTCGCGCCCCATGAACTCACCGACCGGATCTACACCTATCTCGGCGATCTTCCTGCGGAAAAACTGGATGAACAGGCAGCCACTCTCGTGCGGGAGGCGCTCAAGGTCTCCTTTCCCTGTGAGCAGAAAAGTAACTAGTGGGACGAACCATGCGCGTTAACTTTGACACTCTTTATAAGAATTATCCGAGCAGCGACCCGTCGCATCCGAACTATATCAGCCAGCGTGATCTTTTCACGGAAATAGGCTGGGATGATTTCATCGGTAACCCGAACTATTACAATACCTGTGCCATCCGCGTCAGCATCGCTTTCGTGAAATCGGGGATCAACATCGTTCCGTCCTCGCATCGCATCCAGAAAGGTCCCTATGCGGGCAAGGGCATTGAGGTGAACATGCGCCGCCTCGCAAATCTGATGAAACGAACGAGTTATCTCGGCGAGCCAGAGCCGTTTACCCCCGCGACAGCGCGTAATGGCATCGGCGCGCGTAACGGTGTTGTGGCGTTCAACAATATCCCTGGTTACACCGGCGGCGGCCATATCGATCTTGTGCGGGGTGGCTCAGAGGCCACCCAATGCGCATCGGCCTGCTACTACAATTCGGAAACGATCTGGTTCTGGCCACTTCAGTCCAGCCGCGGGTCCTGATTAGGAGTGTTCCATGGACGACCAGTCGTCACTTTCTGATTTCGTTCAGGCAAGCCGCGTCCTCAAGGTCAAGTCGCCCCTTGGCGAGGATCAGCTTCTGCCGGAGCGTCTGACCGTCGAGGAAGGCGTGTCGCAGCTCTTTGACATGCGCCTGACGGTGCGTGCCAAGAAGGAAGCGGTCAAGCCCGAGGAACTGATCGGACGGCTGGTCGATGTTTCGATCGAAATCAGCCAGGGCGAGGGTGAGGGCGGCGGCATCCGCCGTCCCTTTAACGGCCTTGTAACAGAGCTCCATGAAGGTCCTCCGATCACGCGTGGGTTGCGCTCTTACTCGATGACCATCCGGCCACAGATGTGGCTTCTGTCGCGGCGTTCCGACTGCCGGATCTGGATGGACAAGACGGCGGTGGAGATCGTCGAGACGCTGTTTTCAGAACACGGCATTCCGGCCCCTGATACGTCAGGCATCATTTCGCCGCCGCCTGCACAGCACTACAGCGTGCAGTTTAACGAGACCGATCTGGACTATATCACTCGCCGTTTCGAAGAGGATGGCCTGTTCTACTGGTTCAGCCACGAGGATGGCAGCCACAAGCTGCATGTGGCCGATAGTGCCAGCGGCTGGCTTGGGCCGGCGCCGGCTGCCCAGGGGGAGGGAACGGTGCGTCTGGCACAGGGCTCGTCCGACCGCAACCACATCAATGACTGGGCGCGGCGGTTCTCCTATGTCTCCGGCCAGCGGGCGGGTGCGGACTGGAATTTCGAGACGCCGGGCATGGTCCCTGGCACGATGACGCCGTCGCTGGTGCAGATGCCGGATGCGACCAAGCGCGAGCTTTACGAATATCCGGCCCGCATCAAGACGGTGGAGGAGGCGGAGCGGGCGCAGAAACTGCGCACCCAGGCGATCGAGGCTGATCACGACCGGGTATTCGGATCTTCCACCTCGCGCATTCTGGAAGCCGGCCGCCGCTTCACGCCTTACGAGGTCGCGCATCCCGAACATGCCTATGAAGAGCATGTTATCATCAGGGCAAGTCACAGCATTGTCGATCTCTCCTATGAGACAAACAGCAATGAGCCTGAGTATCGCAATCACTTCGAGGCAATTCCGGCCCGCGTGCCATTGACGCCGCACCGGACAACGAAGCGCCCGCGCATCGAGGGTACTCAGGTGGCGATCGTTGCCGGCCCCGAGGGTGAGGAAATCCATCCAGATCAATATGGCCGCATCAAGCTGTGGTTCCCGTGGGACCGTAAGGCGAAGAAGGATGGCACGGATACGTGCTGGGTGCGGGTAGCACAAAACTGGGCGGGCTCCACCTGGGGCGGCCAGATCATCCCGCGCATCGGCATGGAAGTGATGGTTGCCTTTGTCGATGGCGATCCGGACCGGCCACTTGTGACCGGCGTGGTGCCGAATGCGCGTCAGACAGTGCCTTATGAGCTGCCTGCGAACAAGACGCGTATGGTGCTGCGCTCCAACACCCATAAGGGACAGGGCTTTAACGAGCTTAGCTTTGAAGATGAGTCGGGCAAAGAACAACTATTCCTTCACGCCCAGAAAGACCACGACATACATGTCCTCAACGATACTCGCGAAAGAGTAGAACATGACAGGCATCAACATGTCGCTAACGATAAGACCGGATTCGTTGGCGGTGACTATGAGCAAGTAATTGCTGGAAATGTCTCCATCGCGGTTGGACAGAACAAGCTGACTGAGTATTTGTTGTCACGTACGATGAATATGTTCGGAAATTTCTCCGAGTTTCTGCAGAAGATGCGAATTCCGGATCCATTCAATTTCGCGAAAGGCAACTATCAGATCTTTATTGAAAAGAACAAGTCGGAGATCGTTCATGGTGGCAGCTCAGAAATTGTGGGGGTTGCGAAGTCAACTATTGTAGGAAATCTTCTTCAAACTACGGTGGGCAAGAAGATGAGCCTGATTGTCCGTGGGCGCTACGACGCTGATATTGGTAGAGTTCACAACATCAACGTCGGTGAACAATTCAACATTCGTGTCGGTGAGAATGTATTGGTCACGATGTCGAAGGAAGGTGACGTGACGATTAAGGCAAAGCGGATCCGCTTTCAGGCTGACCAAATAGACGAGAATTGATCGTTATGAGCGACAAGACGCAATCGCGAGTGTCTGACCTCGATGCTTGGAGGGGCAACCGGAATTTCGCGCCCATCTTACCGCCGTTGCTGTTGCGTACGACAAAGCAGGAAAACGCTTTGCGTCAGGTTGTACGAAAGGATCTGGAGGGTTTTTGCCCGGCCCCCTCCGTTTCAAGAGTGCAGCCGCCCTTCCGTCCAGGATACGAACCTGGCTCGCTTCTAAATCCATGGGAGTTTTCGACTAGCGCTTATGGATCTGTCAGCCCGCTACTAGGCGGGCAAACTCCACGACCGCACCAAAATACGTTGCTTTCCTCCGATGGTTTTGCAAGGGACGCCTCTCACGTAGAAAACGAAGGCGATCCTCAAAAAGTTGCTAAGGAAGCCGAGCAACGTCCTGCCAACGAACTCATAAAGGAAGAAAACAAGCTCGGCGATCCGGAAGTCTCAGTCTCTGCAAAAACCAAGGTGGAGTCGGAAGAAGGCTACGAGAGGTCGAAGACAAGGTGGGCTGGCGGCGCCACCGAAAGCAAAAAAGGACATACGTCGACCTACCAGGAGACGGGCAAACCCATCAAGGGGAAATACGAGATGGGATCGACTGTCGAACAAAAGTATTTCGACAAGTCCTATCGCGTTGTTGAAGATACTGATGGTTTCGCTCAAGGAAAAACAGGCTTTCTAAATGCGACGACCAAGACCTCGGCAGGCTTTGCCGTTTCCGATGATTGGGCAGGCGGGAATGCCAATATTACCGCAAAAGCAGGCGCGTCCGCTTCCGCTAGTGTCCTTGAAATGCAAGGGTCGCTTAACAGGGACGGGCTTGTCTACGCGAATGGCGGCATCGAGGCCCTGAAGGCGGAAGCCGTTGCCGAGGCGGGTGTTAAGCTTGGCGCCTATAACGGTTCACCAACGGTGACGGCACAAGGCAAAGTTGGAGTGGATGTCACACTTGCGCAGGTGAAAGGTGGATTGGGGGTGTCCGTAACACCCTACCGCGCGGGAAATTTTGTGGTCCATTCCTTCAATGGCTTTGCTGAGTGGGCAAACTGGGATGCGCGCTTGTCCGAGCTCGATAAGAGCTGGGATTGGGGCATCTTCCTTGAGCTTGGTGGCCAGGCAGGTATCGGAGCTTCTGCTGCAGTGGAAGGCGAAGCGGGCACCCTCGAAGATGGAAAAATTGGAGCGCGAGCGAAGGCGAAGGCAGCACTTGGACCGGGTGCGGGGCTGAATCTGGGTCTCGGCGTACAGACACCGAAAAAGTAGGCGGATACGATGCGAGCACAATACTTGAAACCTTGGCCCGACTTGCGAACAAAACAAAAGCTGGGTCGCATTTTTGGCCTAGTGGCAGCCCTGCCTTTGCTTATTAACCTATTTATCTCTGAGGTAGCCATGGCCCAGACCTATTCGACTGAACGAATTCTTGCGACAAGCAACACGATTTCGGGAAAATTTTCACGCCAGAAGGTTGATCTTGGTAAGAGTGGGCTGAGCTTTTCCACGATACTGAATGAAAACATGCACGTCTGGACCGATCCGTCTCCTGTCAAAGACGGTGTTGTCGCTCGTATTTATGACCCGGAAAATCGCGATAAACTGATGATAGAGGTGCACCACATCCTATTTCCGTCATTCGCTGATGCAAGTACTGCCGGGTACGGATTCCTTGCGCTTAACGGCTACAATCGGATCATTCAGGACTCCAGCCATGGAAACAGCGTGTTTGGTTTTCTTGCGGGGAGTGAGTTCAAGGAGGGGCTCGGTTATGGTCGCATGTCGCGCTTGGCCGTAGTTAGCCACGGCAGCGATGTCCTCGTCGTTCAGGCGACTTTCGATTACGATGACTATCCTGACTATGAGGATGCCCTATCCCGCTTCTTTGGCGGGCTGGAAATGGAAAGTGAGAGCGCTGCATTCGAAAACTTGAGAGAACAAACCGCAAAGGGCGGGGAGGTTTTTCTCTACCCGGAAGGGTGGGATCTGAAGACGGTCGACAGTAGCAACAAGCCAGAGGGCACATCCGACTACAACCTCTCCATCAACGGAGAGGAATATCCCAATCTCGTCGTCCACATTCGCCCTGTAGATCTCGCGAAAGGTCGGGAGGTGGCCGCAGATATGATTTCAACATTTACGAAGCAGATCGATGACAGTTCCCAAGCGTCTTTCGTCGGAGACGCGGATATGGAAACCATTAAGAGTTCATCCGGCGAGCCCATTGCGCATGCATATGCGCGTGGCTGGGACACGACGACCGGCGGGCATTTTGTGACCGAGATATTTGTCCAGAAGAACGTTAATGTCGCTTCAATCTCAGTCCTCGGACTCAATACTTACGATGCGCGCCGAAACATTCGCTCATTTGACAAAGAGACCCAGGACATCATCTTCAAGAGTTGGGTGGCGGGAATCTCCGCATACTCGGTAGTAAAAAAGTCATTGGTGATGGACAGGGACGCGATCAAGCGGGATTTTGATTTGCGCGTTTTGGACCACTAAGGCGAAAAGCCCATGGAGATTTTGGGATGAAAAGCAATATGGCAAAATGCGTGCCGGTTTACAGACTGCTGGCGCCTTCATCGAACAACAGGCGTGTTCTCCGCCCAGATCATTTTTTTGAGGAGGCCTCAGAATGAATCAGGTTCCTGATCGCAAAGCGCTTATGAAAGAAGTTCTTCCGTTGCCGGAGGACGCGTGGGGCAAGCTTTTGAAGCTCGCGACAATGATCGAGTTTGATGGCTCCGGGACGCTGACGATCCGTAACGGCGAAGCCCGCATCTCATTGGGTTCTGACGGGATCGTGAGGGTGGAAGGCAAGAAAATTATCCAGACGGCTCGCCAGAATATCTCACTGGATGCCGCCTATATCGATCTGAATTGACCAGCATGTGGGCTGTCAGCAACAACACGCCCTTCTCCGCGGACGGCTATTTCGTTCGAGACCGAGACGGCAAGGAGTACTGGTGTGTCGCCGTGCGCGGGCGGTTTCGTGCGCGTCCCGATGGCATGACTGATCTTCTTGAGCCGCAGCCTATCCGCCTCTCGCCGGTCTATCGCGATGCTGACGCAAAAGAGCTCCTCGCCGATGCTGATTTCGCACCTTTCCGGCCCGCAGCAGATATTCTTCTCCATGGTTCAGCCTTTGCACCTGATGAAAGGCTGTTAAACAGTATCGATGTCACGGTTGCGGTTGGTACGATGACCAAGCGGGCCAGCGTTATTGGTGAAGCGCGCATGATCAAAAAAAAGCGTGGTTGGGAGGTTGCCGACAGAGAGGGAGCCGGCCGCGTCGAACTGTCATGGACGCGTTCGCTCGGCGGAAGCGATCTCTTTGCGGATGAGGATGGGGCCGAGTGCGAAGCTAACCCGATTGGCCGCGGTTGGTCCCGTCATTTCGAGCGCGCGCCGGAGGGAGCTGAACTGGCCGTGCCGCAGATAACGGCTCCTGCGCAGGTCTTCCATCCCGATCGGCCGCTTTCGCAGCCGGTTGGTTTCGGCGCGGTTCAGCCAGCCTGGGCAACGCGGTATATCCACGCTGGCACCTATGATGACGCATGGATGAAACACCGGTCCCCGCTTTTGCCTTTCGATTTCTCCGAAAAATTCCACCAGACCGCGCCTGACGGTCAGATCTATCCGGGCGAATTACGCGGCGGCGAGCCGGTGAGGCTCGAAGGTCTACATGCTGAAGGCAGTTACGAATTTCGCTTGCCGCAATGTATCCTAGAAGCGGACACGCGTATTGCTGGCCGGACATTAACGCATAGGTTCAGGCTGATTCAGGTGGAAATTACCGGTGATGAGCGGCTCGTGGATCTCGTATGGAATGCGCATGTACCATGTGGCGGTCGCGACCAGGATGTCGAAGTCTCTTTTCTTCGATTGAGGCAAATGGCTGGGGTGGTCTCATGAGAGCGGCGGTTTCAATTCTGGCGGCCGGCCTGACATGCCCTGCCGGCAAAAATTTTGAAATGGCAATTGCCGCCTATTCGCGCGGCGAACGGTTCACCGAGAAGGACCGCAACCTGGTGATGGCGGACGGGCGACCACCGACCCTTGCGCCGGTCTATCCGTTGACGGAAGAGCGGGACTATGTCGAGCGGCTGCGAAAGTTACTCTCCTGCGCGCTTGAGGATTGTCTTGCGCAATTGGCGCAGCTCGGACAGGAAAGTGTGGATTATGGGATGCTTCTACTGCTGCCCTATTGGATGGAAGGTGGAGTTGTCGCCGAGGCCTTTGATGCCAAGCTTAAACAAACCCCTCTTGCGCAGGTGAAGACCCTCTCCGTTTCTTTTGGCGGACAGGCGGAAAGCCTGCAGCTTGTTGGTCGGGATGGTCCGGAAATCGTGAGGAGAACGGGGAGAGTTGTCCTTGTTGCGGTCGTTGACAGTTATATTCACTCCGATTTGCTCGACAGCCTTGCCTATCATAGCGAACTGCTCACCAGGGACAACCCCTACGGCATGGTTCCCGGCGAAGCTGCGGCTGTGTTGGCACTTGGTCCGGAAGACAATAGGCGGCTCGGCCGAATTGCGCGCCTTTCGATCATGGAAGAGCCTGAAAGCCCTGTTGATCCCCAGCGCGGATTGATGGGCCGCGCCCTTGCTAGCTGTTATCGGGCTCTCCTCGAAGGCGGCTTTTTTCCGGAACGATTTATTGTGGATCTCAATGGTGATCGCATACGCGCCGAGGAATTCGGATATGCGATTACGACCAACGCCGCGCAAATGGCCGACCTGTCCGAGAAAGCGGAAATCCCCGCGCTTCAGCTGGGTGACCTCGGGGCCGCGAGCGGGCTTGTGATGGCGGCGCTTGCGCTCGGGCCCCCCGCCTGGATCGCGCGTAGAAAAGGCAGAACCGGGCGGTGAGCAATTGCTCTACAGCCTTCTTTCCGCCAGTTCCCGCGATGGGTTGAGAGCAGCAACAATTGTGGAGAGCGTCCAGCGCGACATCGAAGCCGGTGGGATAGACGCATGAAGGAAACAATCCGCATCAATGGGATTACACTCTGCCACAAAAACTCGAATGGCTATGTTCGCTCGACGTTGCCGGATGTATGCCTGACCCCGCCCAAGCCAGTGCCCGTGCCATACACGAATACCGCATTTGCCCGCGACCTTGCCGACGGTACCACCACGGTGTTTTCGCATGGCGGGGCGATGAACGGCGTGCGCGGTTCCCGGTTCGCCAAATCGATCGGTGACGAGCCCGGTTCCTCGGGAGGGGTCAAATCGGGGACACATCTGCATGAGGCGACGTTCTTGTCCTGGTCTCCCAATGTGTTCATGCAAGGCCGCGCAGTAACGCGCCTTACCGACAAGATGCTCCTCAACAAGGGAAACACCGTCTCGGTCGGTGGCTACAAGACCGACCTGCCTGAAGGCCATCCTGAACGTTATCTCTGCGAGGTGGGCTGCCGCTGTTATGCGCTGCATCGCCCCAGAAATAGCGTTACCGAGGGGCTTGAATGGATGGATCAGGTTTTGCCGCGCGACGACGAGGCAAGCCCGGGTCGCTATCAACGCTGTGTCGATGCAACGATCCAGGCGCAATATCCAAACACGGTCCTTGGTGGCAGCATGCCGGTCGGCGATCCGCGCACCAATTACGGCTATATTTCCGAGCTTGGATTCTGGGACCCGAACAATCCTAAAAACACATTCCCGGACAAACCGCCCGGCAATATTATCCTGCAAGGAGAGGAACATGACGTTCCCAAGGTTCCCCGCAGGGCGCCCTGGGGCGGTACGCGATGGTTCAATGTGCGTGGCTCGCGCTGGCTCGATGTGGTGAAAGTCGAGAACGGCCAGATGACACATATGTACGACATGAAGTTTCCGGGGGACAAGTTTCCGAATGATGCGGCGAAGGATGATGCTTATCGTGCTATCGCAAGACGGTATAGAGCTCGTTACAGGGAGTTCGTGGTGTTGGATGAGTGCGACAATTGCGAAGAATCTGTGAGACAGCGCGAACAGGAACGCCAGTGGGAAGCCGAAGAACGATGGCGGCAGCTGAAAAAGGGGCTTGAGAATGCTCCCCCGATCTGGCTTCCGTTGCCCGGGCCAAGGATCCCAGGCGGACGCCGCCCGCCCGTGCCAAGCTGGTAGGATGATGTCATGAATTTAAACGAACTGGTCGCTGTTGTCGCGAACTTCGAAGAGCGAGGGGAACTCGAAAAACTGGACGAAATCGGTTTGCCACCTGGCAATGCTGTTCAATGGCTGTTTGGCCTGACGTCCGGTTTTTATTTTGCGGATGGTGAAACAAGGCGTACACGCCAAGCCATGCTCGATTTGGCGCTACGTTACTACGACCTTGCGGAAGGTAACGCAAATCTGTTGTCCTTTAACGAGCGTGTACGCCGTATCTCGTCACGGGATGACGTCGCGAATTATCTGTCACAAGATGAATATTTTGACGAGGCAGAGACCGCGAGCTTCTATATCAGGCACATGCCAAAGCAGGCGTTGCGTTCGACCGATCCGGTCCACGACTACTTCACTGTCCTTCTTCCAAGCGTTGGCTACCGCGGTGGTAACGGGCGGCTGATGTATCAGACGCGGCTATCGGAATTATCACGCAATCCAACCGGCGTCATTCGCCTCTTTGTTGACGCTTGCCGCGATCTTCGGGTTTTTTACGGAGTGTCCGGCATGTCGCTTTTCTTCTATTCCTATGCCGCAGGAGCGACTGAGAAAGCATATCCCTTGTTTCGTCGGTTTCCAGGCCTTCTTTACGAAGATGGCAGCAATTTCACGTTGGAAATATTGCGTCGCACCGATGTGATCCGAGACGTGAATTGGTTGACAGCCATCAACGACGAACTGCTGGCGCGGGTCGGTGGCTTTGAAAAAGCAAGAGACGTACTGGGAGACGAGATTGTCCTCCATCCCTACGAGGGAGGCGTCGTTTTCCAGGCGGGTGCCCGGCCTGTGCTCGGCGACTTGAACAAGGGGCGAGTCCCTGCTGCGTACCGCGCAGTCAACGATTTTCTCAAGCCCCTGCGTTACGAGGCCTGGGATTATCCCTATCTGCAAGCTCCTTACGGTGTTGACGAGATGGAGTATACGCAATGGTGGACGCATCGGTTTGACGATGGTGAACGTTGAGCTTGGTAAGCCACATGAATTTAAACGAACTCACCACCACGATGGCGATCCTTGAAGAACGCGGTAAACTTGAAAAACTGGATGAAATCGGGTTGTCGCCCGGCAATGCCATCCAATGGCTGTTCGGGCTGACATCAGGGTTCTATTTTGCCGATGGAGAAACGCGTCAAGTACGGCAATCCATGCTCGGTTTGGCAACGCGTTATTACGATCTGTCAGAGGGCAACCCCAATTTATTGTCGTTTAATGAGCGCACACAACGTATCTCAACAGGAAGACAGATCGAGGAATACCTGTCACAGGGCGGCTATTACGACGAGAAGGAGACGGCGAGTTTCTATATAAGGCATATGCCAAAACAGGCGTTGCGTTCGACGGATCCGGCCCACGACTACTTCACTGCTCTTCTTCCCGGCGCCGGTTATCGCGGTGGCAATGGACATCTCATGTGCCAGACAAGGTTATCGGCGCTGTCGAGCGATCGGGATGGTTTGGTCCGTTTTTTCGTTGACGCCTGCCGCGATCTGCAGGTTTTCTATGCCGTATCGGGTTTGTCGCTCTTTTTCTATTCCTACGCGTCGGGCGCAACGGCAAAAGCCTATCCTCTTTTTCGTAGGTTTCCCGGGCTGCTTTACGAGGATGGCGCGCGTTTCGGATTGGCGATACGAGACAGGACGGATACGATCCGGGACGTGAACTGGCTGACAGCCGTCAACGATGAGTTGCTCGAGCGGGTAGGCGGCCTTGACAAGGCACGAACGGTACTCGGTGACGAAGTGATCCTTCACCCTTATGAGGGCGGTGTCGTTTTCCAGGCCGGAAACAAGCCAGTGCTCGGTGACTTGAACAAAGGCCGGGTGCCTGCTGCATATCGTGAAGTCAACGATTTTCTCAAGCCTCTGCGTTATGAGAACTGGGAGCGTGCCTATCTTAGAGCGCCACATGATGTCGATAAGATGGAGTACACCGAATGGTGGACACGCCGATTTGATGGCGGCGAGCACTAGGTTGGATTTTTTGAATATTGGCGAACTCATAACCGCGATGGCGATCCTTGAGGAGCGCGGTGAACTTGAAAAACTGGATGAAAATCGGGTTGCCGCCCGGCAATGCCATCCTATGGCTGTTCGGGCTGACATCAGGGTTCTATTTTGTCGATGGAGAAACGCGTCAGATACGGCAATCAATGCTCGGTTCGGCAACGCGTTATTACGATCTGTCAGAGGGTAACCCCAATTTATTGTCGTTTAATGAGCGGGCACGACGCTTTCGATTTGGCTTTCAATAGCGAGGATAAAGCTGCCGTTTCCATCGAGCGTTTCCCTGCGGGCCGTGTTTCATCGTTATCCCGGAGCGCGATCGAAACCTTTGTGAGGGATTCCAAATGAGCCAGTTGCTCCCGGTGACGCTGTCATTTCGTCTCAATAGGAGAGATATTGGTCTGGGTGGTACTGGCCTCCAGGGCGATTGAAGAGGATTCTCGTGATTTCAGAGTTCATTGGGAAAGATTGCACGCTCGACCATCTGGCCATCCGAAACAGGAATTTTGCGGCGAGGATTTATCCCGAATTTCCAAGTGCGGAGGAAGTCGCCCTTGTCGCCGCGCGTATAGGTAGTGACGAAATTGATTTCGCTGCTTACGAGTTCGGTCAGCCTGCGTGCCAATTTTCACCGCAACCGGTCGGGTCGGTGCTTGATGCGCTGTTTGAAAATTCGCCCTATAACCTTCTGATCCATTTTTCAGGTCATGATCTCTGGATCTGGGCGCCGGAGGATCACGAATACCTCGTTGTCTTTGGTGATAGCAATTCGGTCCAGGCGATAGAACGAAGTGACATATTCTCATACAGCTTTGCTGAATATCTGGGCAGTGGATTGTTGTCGCAAGCGACAGTCACACATCTTCGCGGCGTAGCATCGAACTATACGATCGGGTAATTGCGGGCGAGCCCGCTGAGGGCGGCTCATGGATGCGCTGGAAGGGTCCGGGAATATGTTCGCTGGCCGGCACAAGGGTAACCAAAGCACAACATTTTCAAGGCGACGCCTAACTATCCAATCGTGTTGTGCCTGAATGCATATTTTGAGATATTCGACCAGCGTGAGCTGGTCTGCATCAAGCGACACCTCCGCAGAAGAAGGCTTGTTCGCCATTCCGCTGACATAGAAGCTCGGCGCTTCAGTTAAAGCAGAGAGACAATCATCATGGCCCAAAAAAAGACGAGCATGGCGATGCAGGCCGGGCGGAAGAGATAAAATCGCTGCCAGTTCGTGAGGCGGAGGTCGTTGTAGTGTATTGACCTGTCAAGTTTGACGTGATCCATTTCGCTATCGACAGAAAAATCACCACCATTCTTCTTGTAGAAATTATACTCCCGAACCTGCGCGATAATCTGTTGCACAGCCAGAAGGCCAACCGCGATAAGAGCCGCAGAAAAAATGACTATCTTGAGTATCAGCAAGCGTTTCTCCTGTGCGATCTGTTGAAACGGCGACCTATCCGGGTTTGAATCTAAACGTGGGAGGCGAAGTGCCAAACCGCTTCAATGGATGCAGTTGTCTTTAAAAACTAAGCAATGTCGATTTTTTCGTCCAGTATCTGACAATGATGTGGCAGGGCCCTGACCAAGGGCACAATGGCGTCGTCGTCGTTGACTCGGCCCACATTGGAAAGCGCGGTGATCCGCAAGAGCTGGATATCGACGGGAAGCCGGAGCTTTACCCCAAAGGTCTTTAATCTCACCTCATCAGCCGATGATACTGCTGGCGCGCCACCAGCACTCGCATCTTGACGGCAAGCTTCGAAACGGCACACGCTGACGTTGTCAGTGTGAAGGTAACCCCCTTACGAACAATCCTGGAACAGCTTCATCTCATTCAGCCAAGCAAGGAACGGATTTCGTCCAATGATCCCGGCACAAGATCGACCGGGCGCTTGCCATCCTTATCGCGGACGAGGCGATCGGCACCTCGGTCCAGCAACAATGCAATATCATCGACCATTTCTGTTCTTTCGGCGGCCTTGTGAAGCATGGTCCTGCCCTGATTGTCCTGTGCGTTGACGGGAAGGCCAAGTGAAAGCAACAGGTCCAACATGGCAACTTCGTCCTCGAAGGCGGCACGCACGCTCGTCATCTCGAAGAGATTGTGAAGAAGGGTTCCGCCATCTGGCATGCGTTCATTCGGATCGAGCCCGTAGCCTTGCATAAGCCGAAAACTTGCGACTGTGGTGGAGTAACAGAGGGCGCTCCGGCCATCGCGATCGCGCTTGAGTGGATCGGCCTTGAGCTCAAGCAGAGCCTGTACCCCGTCCAGCCGTCCCAATCCTGCAACAGTTAGGGCAGATTGCAGTGGCGTGCTGGCACGACTATTCACGTCGCTATCGAGCGGTGGGACCTGAAGCGCGTCGATCTCCGCGCCATGAGCGACGAGCAGGTGAATTTTCGCCACCGAATTGCGGAGTGCGATGTGTAATGGAGCACTTCCGTAGGCATCGCGTGCATTTGGATTGGCGCCGGCATTGAGAAGGACACGCGCGTCATCTTCTTCCGCCCACATCAGCATGGTCATGCCATTGTCCCACGGCGCATCGACTGTGGCGCCGGCTTCAAGGAGCGTCCTCAGCATTGCGAGATAGGTTGGCCTGTCCAGCCAGGCGGCGAGTTGCTGCTGAACAAGCTTCTCCTGGACCGCATGCATCTCGCGCTCTGTTTGGGTCGTTGCTAATTTATCGAGACCCCAGTCTTTACGAAGCCGGGTTTCCAGTTCGGATCTTGTCCGGGCTGTTGTTTCGCTGCGACGGGTCACAAGTAAATGCAGCGGCCAGAAGCGGTCGTCCTTCCAGCCATCGGTTCGGGCTCCTCGCTCAATCAACCATTCCAGAGTTTTGGGCGACGCGGTTTGCACAGCATCGCCAGTTACAAGCCGTCGGGTATTCAGTGTAGCCCCGTGATCGAGCAAGGTCTGTGCCAGGCCGATGTGGTTCGCTTGGACGGAATAAGTCAGGGGCGTGGAAAACTCGTCGTTCCAGGCCATGTTTTCCATGAGCCAGTCAGGATTGGGAACGACATCGGGCCGTGCGCCCATTCCGAGAGCCACAATTGCTGCGGCGACATTGCCGGAGCGCGCGGCGTCGAGAAGTTGGCGTTCTGCGGCTGTTTCTTCAACAATCGCCGGGGGAGGCTCGTCCGCGCGGACGTCGTCCCTTGCGAGCCAGGCAAGCCACTCCCGGCCGCCAGTACTGTCGGCCTTGATGTAATAGGTCTTGTTCGGCTCGTCCCATGATCCGAATTTTCCCCATGAAGCCCACTCCGTGCCGGCAAAGCCAAGCTTCGACATTTCGGTGATGAAGGCGAAAAAGTCTGGCGCAAGCGCCATGCCGTGGAGAGTCTGCAATTCATGGCTGAAATAACGGACCGGCTGCGGGCCGTCCTCGACGGACATGTCGATCGTTAGCATGTCGCCGTTGACCAGACTGTAGAAAGGAAACTGGTTCTCCCACATTTCGGGCGTATTTGGCGCTTCCGAACGATCCTTGCTTGCCAGTGCATTTTTCCATCCAAGGAAGTTCGGGATCGCGTGCTGACGTATGTGCTCGATGCTCCAGATTGCCGACCGGTTGGCACTCATATTGGGCAAGCCCAGCTTTTCGAGGGGCTGGAGATGCGGCGGAATATACCAACCGAACTCAACGTGTCTGGAGTACCCGGTGAGCAACTCGCGAAGCTGGGGAGGGAAGTTCAATCCGTGACGCGTTTCAATGGACGTCAAGTCGATTGCTGTGGCGGGTGGCGAGATAGAGAGAGGCCTCAGGGACCAGCCTCTGCGCCTGGCGGTCGACTCCATCCAACGCCAGTCCCTTTGCCATTGCTCCCAGAGCGCTTTTGCCATCTGTTTCCTATTTTGCCGGGCAAGACAAAAATCTGCTGGAAGCAACGCGAACGTGGCCCCTGCCATGAACGTCCGTCTCCGAATAGCTGTCATTGTTACCCCGAATTTCTGCAACCCTCGCTGCCGTCAAGGTAGCGCGGAGAGGAGGAAATGCAAAACGCTCAGCTACGACATCATCGTTGTCGGAAAGCCTTTTAATAATTTCAATAACTGGTTGTGAACGGATTGGTTGTAACGCCGGTGCGACTGTATTTGGGGGCACCAGACATGCATACCATTATCGATATTCTATCTCATCCAATTATCAATGGGCTCATTCTTGGCCCGGTAATCGGCCTTCTCCTGTCGTACTTTTTTATGCCACCCGGTGCCGGAAACAGCATTGGGAAACAATACATCACTGTGAACCATGTCGTGATTAATTACCCCGGCGCGAACAACGTCCGGAACAGTGATGCTTTCATTCCGGCCTGTCTATTTGTTTCCTTGCTCGTGGCTGGCCTGATCTATCTGTACGTCGTATTCGCATATCTGGCGATCACGATCCTCACGACAGTTGCGGCAGGGGTGGTAGTGATGTGCGTCGTCGGTGCGGTCCGTACCCCGGAAAATGTGGTCTGGTTTTTCGTGCCGGCCTTCATTTCGGTAGTCAGCGTCCGTTTCTTGCAAATTGCGTGGGAAAATCGCCAGACCCTGCGGTCGTTTCATTTGCCAGACAGATTTGTCGAACTGCCAGGGATTCTTTTGCAGCCCGCGGCAACCTGGGCGTTACTTCAGGCATTCGGGATTGTCGCCGTCGCCATCGTACTTGTCCATGCGGCAGTGTTCGCCAGCTTTTATTTGGCAGGCGGAAACCGCTCCGGCCCTCGGTTCAATTGGCAAGTGCGATGGTTGAATATTGTACGGCGGTTTTGTGGCGTTTTTGGCGTCTTCATGCTCGTATTTATGTGCGGGGCGGCCTGGCTGGCTGTATCGGGTACTGCTTTCCGTTACATAACCAGCGGAACGTTTTGACACTCAGTCACCATAGCCACACTATTAAAAAGAAACCCTCCGGCGGGGAGGGTTCGAGTGGTGCCGACCTCACAGGGCTGCGAGGAGGGGTGGGCGGAGGGGAAAGGTCCGTCCGCTCATTCAATGCCGGCAGGGGGGAACGGTTCCACGACGGTCCGGAATATTCGCAGGGATCTGCATTCTCACGCTGTTTGTGATCCCCTGTCAGCAGATCGTGAGGACAGGCTGTGCCATCCTCCGTGGTCCCTGTTTTTCGCGCTTGCGGGTGACGGTTGTCATATCCGCAGGCCGAGCCTTTGCGTCTGTCCAAGGGTGAGGTTCTGTTTTTCGACCAGTGCAGCGCGATGCGTCCGCTCCACCAGTCCGGCCACCTGTTTGATCCGTTCGACGGAGACATGCGCGTCTGCCATAATTCGGAGCCTGCCCAGATGCTCGTTGCGCAGGTTTGCGGTTCCGAACCGTGTTTGCAGGGCGTTGTCGATATCTTGCGCTTCCTCCAGCGCCTTGCGGCCTTCTGCAGAGTTCATCATCTGCTTCACGTAACCCGGCTTTTCGCTATATGGCAGGGCGTCGAGATGTGTGAGGATTTCCTGGCTGCGCGCTGTGAGGGCGGGGACCTCGACGACACCGCACCTCTCACGCTTCCATGTTTCGGAGTTGCGTTCGCGCTCCAACTGCCGTTCCCATGTTCTGGCGGCCGTCTGGGCCAGCGATGCGACCGACCGGGCATAGTGCAGCGCCTCTTTTCTCTCCCTGTTGTCGCCGAGGATGCCGGACTTGCCGCGCAGCGCTGCGAACTGGTCGGGGCGCTCGCGGATCGCCCTTGCCAGAATGGCGGGATCCGTACCGGGATCGACAACATACTGCTTTATCGCGTCACAGGCCGCGAGGGCATCGTGATAGACAAGTTTTGCAACGCCGCGCAACTCGTCCATGCCGCGCTCCAGTTCCGGCCGGGCATTCGCGCGGGCGACCTCCTCGATCGTCCTGTCGTAGCTGACGACGGCGGGGATAAGCGGTGGAGGGACGACGGGCGCCTCCTGTTGATGGTGAAGTTTGCCCGATACCATCCCGCCAGCCTCCATGCGTTGTCGCTGTCCCTCCATCGTCTGTCGCGGAGCAGATTGTCTCATCGTCCGCTGTTGGCGGATATCTTCGTCCCGGGGTTCGTTCAGCCCGCGCCGTTCGGCAAAGGTATCGGTATAGTCGAGCGTGGTTTCCTTGAGCCCGGAGCGGCCGAGGCTGGCGGTGAGGGCGCTGATATCCCTGAACTCGTCACGAGCGGCATAAAGCATTGCCTGATGACGATGACGGGTCATGGCGACATAGGTGAGATGCCGGTCCATGGTGGCGGACGCCATGACGAAGGATCGGTCGACGGTGGCGCCTTGCGCCTTGTGAATGGTGGTGGCGTAACCGTGATCGAGGGAATGGTAATGTTTCGGGGGGATAGTGAGCCTGCGGCCGGTTTCCTGTCCGCCTGAACTGCCGTCGAGCCGCAAATGTATTGCGTCCGGTTCGACGGCCTCCACCGTCCCCAGCATGCCGTTCTTTACCCCGAGGTCGCGGTCGTTCTGCAGCAGGACGATACGGTCACCGGCGGCAAAGGCACGGGCGCCGTTGACGGTCCGATAAACGATCTCTCCACCCGTCCGCCCCACCTCGTCCTCGGGGACAGATGTCGCGTCCCGTGTGACGGACTGGCTGCTGCCTTTTGCAAGAATACCCTCGGCCTGAAGGCCTTCGCGGATGGCGTCGTTGATGGCGCGGACATCGACACGGCGATGGGCCAGGGCGATGCGGGACCGGTGCGGATTGTCGCGCCGGTCAGCGAGATATTCGCGCACGAGATCGGCAAATGCCTGTTGTCGATCGTCGGCAAAGCGGATGGCGCTCTGTTCATGATATCGTGCCAGTGCTTCAGAGGTGCGGCGGGTGGCAAGGGCGATCGAGGCCTGTCGTTGCCAGTCGTGTTGCTGGCGACGGATTTCGGTCAGTTCGATGGCGCCGGTCCGCTCGGCAATGGCACGAAAGGGCGAGCCCGCACCGATCGCCTGCAGCTGCTCGTGATCGCCGACCAGCACCAGCTTGGCGCCGCGTGCCTCGACCTCTTTCACGAAACGGCAAAGCTGCCGGCTGCCGATCATGCCGGCCTCGTCGATGACGAGAATGTCCTTCCGGCCGAGCATCGATCTGCCATTCTCCCAGCCAAGCTCCCACGACGCCAGCGTGCGCGAGGCAATGCCCGAGGACGCGGATAATCCCTCCGCCGCCTTGCCGGCAAGGGCAGCACCGTGGACACGATAACCGTCGGCTTCCCATGCCCGCCGTGCGGCCGTCAGCATGGTCGACTTGCCGGCACCGGCAAAGCCGGTCACGGCTGCAATCTGTTCGGGTCCGGTGACATGCAGGACGGCGCGTATCTGCTCGTCACTGAGGCCTTGTCCGGACAATTCCCTGTCCTGCCTTGCCATGGCGTCTGTGACCGTCGCCGCTCTCACAGCATGAGCCGATCGCTCCGCCATCCTGATCGCGCTCTGTGCCATCAGCTGTTCGAGTTCGATCGTTTCCCGTGTGGAATAGCGGGCCGGCCGGTGTTTCTGTTCCTGCTGCAAAAGGACGAGTTGCGGTGATGCCATGACGGCTGCAAGGGCATTGTGGAAGGCAGCCGTATCGGTGATGTAGCGGCCGACCGTTCTGGCGATATCGTGACGGGTAAAGACGCTCTGTCCCGATGTGATGAGGGCAAGCACCTGTTCGGGACGACGGCGGATGAGTTCGGCGTTCCGCCGTGCCGCGTCGTCGTCGATGCGGCTGCGGGAGACATCGACACCACGCTGCTTCATCTGCGCGGCATGCACGCCCATATGGCCAGTCGGCTCTATGGCAAGACCGCGCGACAGATGCGAACGGTGATCGACACGGCGGTCGAGACCGGCATGCAGGAGATGACGGTTGACGAGACGGGCAAAGGCCTCGCGGATCTGTTTGACCTGCATCTGTGTGGTCGGCAGGCTCCGGTCGAGCAGCCATCTGTTCTCGCGCTCGATCAAGGTCTTTTCTCCAAGGCCGTCAGCCGCGATCGCCCGGGTGGTCATGACGACATGGGCGTGGATGTTGCGCTCGTCGCTCTTGCCCTGCGGCACGTGAATGGCGAAGTCGACGGCAGCGCCGAAACGATTGGAAAGATCGGTGGCAAAGGCCCGTGTCAGCGCCAGCCGTCCGGCATCGGACAGTTCATATGGAAGGGCGATCTCGAACTCGCGGGCGACACGGGCATCGCAGCGGCGTTCGGCAAATTCTGCCGCGTTCCAGAGCAGGGCACGATCCCGCGCCCAGGGGGCATCGAGACCATCGGGCAGGACGATTTCCGCATGAACGACGCCCTTCTTTGCGGTGAAGTCGTGCGTAATGCATTCACGTTCATTGAGGATCCTGCTGGCGGTGCGATAGGCGATGGCGGCGACCGCACTTTTGCCGGCATTGCGGCCAATCGGTTTTACACTGAAGTGATAGATCGCCATGCCGTCTCCAGATAAAATGCGCCGGCAAAAGAACCCTGCGCTGGAGCCGGGGCTCGGTCGCCAACTTCGGCGCAGATCCCTCCCGCAAGGAGGCGGTTTTGCTTGCAACGGGGGTGCAACTCGTAAGTGCGCCCTTATCGAATTCAGTCTAGCGGGACGGTGACGGCTGGCTATCTGCAGATCTGCACCGGGACGTGCCGCGAATTGATCTTCGCTACCCTGTCTCGAAGGCAAGAGAGCGTTGGACAGCGTGATGCATGCGGGCAGGTTTGGAAGGGTGAAGTCAAGAGCGGGAGCCAGGCCGGGGCACACAAACTCCGTCAGTATCAGGGGCTGTGAAAGCCCAAGGCTAGCAATGCCGATCGTCGCCACAATAGTACAGGCAGAGCAAACCGCCGGCAGGGAAACAGATGTCTCCGACGATGCCTCAAGGCAATGCAGGTGACGATGGAAGAGGCTATGGCTGCCGGCAATGAAGAGGATGGCTGGTCGCCTTGGGCAAAGGTCGGTCTCTGGCGTGCCTCATGAGCCGGGCCTTGATCCGCGCCACTTCGGCTTTGCAGGACCAGGCGGTTTCGTTGAGGCTTGCCCGGTCGTCAACCTCAGGCGCTGTGGCGGGGGCGGTCATCTGGTGAGCGTGAGGCAGGCGGAGAAGAATGGCAGCGCCGCGTACGAAGAAACCCGTGATGGCGCGTAAACCGGTTGCCCTTCGGATCGAGGCACTGGAGGCATGCAAGCGTTCGCTGCAAGGCCTGGGGCTCAGGAACAACGGCTTAATGTACGACGCAAGATGCTGCCGGGCACGTGGGTGATCAGCGAACTTCGGAAAGCAATCGCGGAACCGGACGCGCAGGTCCTGCGAGATCTCTTGGGGCGTCACCTGTCAGAGATGGCGCTACGTGACGATCGAATACTGCTTGAGGAGTTGCTCAACGGGAGAACCACGGATGAGACTGGTTGAGCGTTGCAAGCGGCAGAAGGAACGTGTCAGGCCGGGTCCGGTCCGGTCCGGTCCTGAGCTGACCTAACCAGACCTGACCTAACCTAACCTAACCTAACCAGACCATTCCTGACCTGCATGATCAGCCATTGTCCATAACGAAAAAGCCCGGCACGATGGCCGGGCTTTTGCTGTTGCTGTCCGGGTGGATCAGAACTTTACGCCGAGGCCGACGCGGATTGCATGCTGGTCGACATCCGCGTTGATTGCAGCGCCACCGAAGCTGAAATCCTTGTCGCCGAAGTCGGTGTAACGGTACTCGACGCGTCCGAATACCATGTCGGTAAATGCATAGTCGAGACCAACGCCGACGGTGTAGCCGTTGAAGGTTTCCTTCACGTCGGCAATGCCCGGAACTTCCGCGTAGCCGCGAGCATAGGCCCAGCCTGCGGTACCGTATACCAGGGCACGGTCAAATGCGTAGCCGACGCGGCCACGAACCGAACCCTGCCAGTCAAACCCGTAGTCAAAGCCCGTGCCGAGAATGGTGGCGGAATCATCGCCCCAGTTCTTTTCGAAGTCAGCCTCAAGGCCAACGACCCAGCTGTTGCCAAGGTCATAGTTGAAGCCGACGAAACCGCCGGCGAGAGCGCCGTCGAAGTCTGCGGACGTTTCGCCGGGAAAGCCGACGATCGAAGCGTCATTGTTGTTCCAACCGTAACCAGCCTGCACACCGGCGGTAAATCCAGTCCAGCTGAACAGCGGCGCAACCTCTGCTGCCGGGGCTGCAGGAACTTCTGATACGGCATCGGCCGCCATTGCAGTCGATGCCGCGAGCACGAATGCGATAGTCGATACGATTTTCTTCATAGTCTCTGAACTCCCTTACATGAGAGATCATTCATATGCCTTTTGCCTCAAAAATGATGTAACCTTTGTGCAATGGCTGCGATCCGTGCAGCGGTCTGCATAAATTCGAGGCTGCCCGGGCGCGGTGGGAAGTCGCTTGCGCTCGCGCGCGTCAGGGTAATTTTACGGACCTTTGCCAGCCGCCGATGTCTTTGCAAAGCCAGGGCTCTCAGCCAAGCTGACGTTCGATTGCGGGCTTGTCGATGACCGACCAGACCCTGCGGATTTTCATGTGCTCAAATTCGTAGAACACATGCTCGCAGAACTGAAGCCTCCTGCCATTGACCGGAAGGCTCATGAAGGTGGATTTGGGCGTGCAATCGAACGAAAGCCGGGCGGCAACCCGTGTCGCGTCGCTGACAAGGATCTCTGCCTCGAACCGCAGGTCGGGAATGTCGGTAAAGTCGTTCACCAGCATGTCGCGATAGCCCGACAGCCCGAAGGGCCGGCCATTGTGTTCGACATTGTCGGCGACGAAGGTGCCGAGTTCATCGAAAGCCTGTCGGTTGAGGCAGTCGAGGTAAGCCAGATAGATGTCCTGAAGTGTCGGCATCTGTTTCTCCGTATCGATCGAGGGTCAAGCGTGTTTCGGCGCCGAGGTCGAAGTCAGCAGTTTGCGCGACGCTCGCGGTCCGTTGGTACAGCGAACTGTGCTCCGTCATTGAACAGGTGCATGTGTGGACGGGGAACCGGTGACGAGTTCGCACCTGCCATCGTCTAGCCGGTAAAATCCATCCTGCGGAACGGGCAGTTCGAGCATCTCCCGCTTTGAAAGTCCGAGAAACACGCCGCGAAGGATCCGCCCGAACAGACCATGGGAAATGACGATGGTCGGATGCCGGATATCCCAGATCCATGACGTCGCGCGCTTGCAGGCGTCATCGAAACTTTCGCCGTCTGGCGCCCTGAAATACCAGTCGAACGCGTTGGACCCGTCAAGATGGCCGGGAAATTCGTTGTCGATCTCAAATCGCGTCATCCCGTCCCAGGAGCCGGTCGTAACCTCAACGAGTCGGTCATCTTCTATATATGGGAGCGGCACCTTGGCCTGTACGCGGTCCGCGGTCTGGCGCACGCGCCCAAGCGGACTGATCTGCATCTGGAACAACTGATCATCGTTGTAGACCGCGTCGCGGAGCAGGTGAGCTACATGATCCGCCTGCTCGATGCCACGCTGCGTGAGAGGTGAATCCAATTGTCCTTGAAACCGGCCAAGAGAGTTCCAGACGGTTTCGCCGTGACGAAGGAGGTAGATGGTCGGTAGAGCCACGCTTGTTTCATCCTGCACATTCGTTATCGATTGCTTTCATCCGAAGCATCGATACGAAAACGTGCCGATTGCAGCGCATTGATGACCGATTGCAAAGCCTGACCCTTGTCCATGCCTGACATTGACAGAACATGGTGCTCGAAGGCACCAAGATCGGCGAACTGCGAGTGAAGATCGGCGACGACATCAGGATCGCTGAGGCTGTCACCACCGCGGGCTAGACAGCGTTCTACCGCCTCTGCCGCTGTCGTGCGCAGGACGATGTAGTGGAGTGGCCGGGCAAGTGCCGTGAAGGCCGGAAGCCAGTCCGGTCGCACGACGCCATCGAGGATGACGAAGTAACCCGACCCGGCGTAGCGACCGGCGCCGTCGGCGGCGATCTGCATGATCATCCGGTTCTGCTGATGGGATTGCGGTAGCCATGGATCGATGCGGCCATGCTTGATATATCCCCATAGGTCATCGCTGTGGAAATGCACCTTTGGCACACCGGGCAAATGCGCGAGCGCTTCGGCGACGGTCGATTTGCCGGAGCCGGGATGGCCGGAGAGAAGGAGTATGTGGCCGGAATGGTTTTCATGAATGGTCATGGCACAATCGTTCATTCCACCGGATTGATCGTCAACCGCCTGCTGCCGATATTGCTTGTCCACCTGCCTACATATGTCCGGATCGCGGTGAACGTGGTCGCGTGAGCGATGCCTCTGAGGTTATATGGGAGATCAAACGCAGCGCTTCAGACGTCTGTCCCTGACGCCGGTTTTGC
The DNA here is from genome assembly GCA_025667525.1 of Glebionis coronaria. Classification (NCBI taxonomy): domain Eukaryota; kingdom Viridiplantae; phylum Streptophyta; class Magnoliopsida; order Asterales; family Asteraceae; genus Glebionis; species Glebionis coronaria. The sequence goes on from JANFOE010002157.1 coordinate 162,204, forward strand.
AAAACGGACGCCCACGCCACCGCCGTTCTCGTCAATGAAAACGAGCCCAGCTTCTTCGAAAGCATTTCGAATAGCGAGAAGGGTCGAGGAGTAGCTTGGTTTTCCAGCCTCTATCCGCGTTACGGTTGCGGGCGTCACGTTGGCCCGGTCCGCAAGATCCCGTACGCCCCATTTGAGGGCGGCTCTGGCCATGCGAACTTGATCTGCTGTTAACATTAACACCTTGACATAATCTTGGCGCGAAGTCAGACTCGCGTTTGTAATTTGCAACGGCCAAGGAGGTGCTAGGCACACCTTCCTTGACCTGACCACAATCTAGCTAGTTGGAGCTTGGATCATGGCTGATTCTGAGAATAGCAGAACTTTACCTAAAATTTCGTGCGCAAATGCATTCCCCAACGAGACGTTTGTCGACAACCTGCCAAGCGTGATCAACCGGCGCGATCTTTTGCCGCTGGCGGCACGGATCCTGCCGATGCTGCTTAACGATCTTCCCTCGCGCACCATTGCCGGACCGGTGCATGCCAAGGAGCTGTGGCCGGACTGGTACGACATGTATCGGCAGCGCCTTGCCGCCGAACGCGAATGCCAGGAACTCGAGGCGCGACTGCTGGAAGAAACCGGTGGTCGTCCTTCCGTCGTGATAACCGTCGACGATGGCGGGACGTCGGTCGGTACCGTATCCTCTTTCGAGGAGATCAGGGAACTGGCGCCGCGGATTGGCGCCGATGCGGCAGAGAGCGCACGTCTGGAGTTGCTGAGGCTGAGACGGAGATGGAATGCGGCCGACCGTCGTATCGGCTCCAGCGCAAGCCTTGCGAAGGCGCAGGATCTTGCCCGGTTCGAGGGCATTGCCGGGCGCGTCCTGATTTCGCTGCAGCCCTATTACATCCACGATATCGCCGCCAAGCTTCATTGCATGCTGGTGATGTACGATCCGAAGCTTCGCAAGGAAGAGACCCCCTGGCCGGAACTGCGACGCATGCTGCGTGAACTGATCCAGCCTTACTGGTCTGTGATTGAGCCGCAGTCGCGTATCCGCCTGCTGCGGCCGAAGACGCGCGAAACACCGTTTCAGGAGGAAAGGGGCAGGATCGCCGTGTAAGCGGCGTGAAGGGCTCGGTAGGGCGCGGCAACGGTCTTTGGTGAACAGGTTCGTCGCCAGGTCTTCGCCGCCCTGTGACGGCGAGACAGAAGCACGCCCTGCCTATGCGGCAAGGCCCGTTACCAGATAAGCCGACAGCAGAAGCAGGGTGATTATTGTGAAGAATATCAGTCCTGCCGCCAGTTCATCGAACCGGCCGTCGCGTTCATTGCGGTCCCAGTCGTAAGCCAAAGCCATCCTCCATCGTTGCTGTGAGAGAAGGGTGGTCCCGTATGGTTAATGAAGTACTAATCTGCGCAGTGGGAAAGTTGTCGGTATGATTTGGCATTTGGCCTTCCGAAGAAGGCGTCGACCGTCAACCGGCAGGTCTGACGATGCTGATGTCGGTTTTGCTGTCGAGGACGATATGCAGGTCGCGGATCATGCCGGCCGCGAGCAGCAGAGCGTTTCGGATCTCTCCATCGCTATGCCATCCCCGTTCGATAGAAAGGGCAACGGTGTGGATGTCGAGGAGACTGTCACGACCGGGGCCGGGTGGAATTCCGATTGTTTCGCGCATGTCGCGGATTGTTGTGACGGCCCGTTCGAGCATTCGCCGCTTCTGATAGTCATCGAGATGGTCGAGCTTGTTGGCGTCGCGGACGAGTTCGGCAATGAAACTGTTGGTCACGGTCATTGTATGAGGTTGCCGGATCGGCTAACGGGCGTCAATGGAAGCCCGGCAGCGCGGCCTTTGGACTGCGGTTTTGGGGCGTTACTGTGATGCCGGTGCATCAGGGCGGTACGCGCGGTGAACAATATTATTCCGCGACATTGTGATACAATATTTATAAATATCATAGGTTTATGTTATATTTCTAATGTATAAAATTAATCCTATTGTGGGTGCCGGTGTAGTAATTTATCTGGCAATGTTGATGAAACAATAGCCTCCTTGTACGAGGAAAAGACATTTGCTCCTGCTGGTGAGATCCTAGATAAATTCCCGATCGGGATGATTTGGTGCGATCGAGTGAGGACTTACCGATCGGGAAGTGATGCCTGGTTTTTTTGAAAACTTCCGATACGGTTAGTCAAGAGATGGAGGTTGACGATGTTCAGGTCCGCACGCGATTTCGGCGCCGCTATCAGGGAGAAACGCAAATCTCTTGGCTGGACGCAAACCGGGCTTGCTGCCCGTTCTGGAACGGGTGAACGCTTCATCGTCGAGCTTGAATCGGGCAAGCCGAGTTGCCAGCTCGAAAAAGCCCTGATCGTCGCGCGCACCGTCGGCATTGAGATCGGCGATCTCAATACGGTCCAGGCTGTGCCAGCCGCGCCGGACGATGACCTTGGCTTTTTGCCGATGTTTGGTGCTGATCGATGACAACGATCTACTACGAGACCGTGCCTGTCGCCCATCTGACTTTTGATGGCGAATGGACGTTGGACTATGATCCGGGCTGGGAAGCACGCCGCACGCCCTTTTCCGGTGTCGCTCACCATGCCGCTGCGCTGGGGCCGTAGGTGCTGCCAAGCTGCTACCCTGGCTTGCCAATCTGCTTCCGGAAACACATTTTGCCGAGATCGGACAGCGCCTCAAGGTTTCTCCGCAGGACATTGTCGGTCTGCTTGGTCATATCGGACGTGACACGGCGGGGCGCTGTTTATCGGCGAACCGCGGAAAGCGGGTGTCAACCTCCAGCCCGTGCCGGATGAGCAGGCGCTGGAGCGTATTCTCGATGAACTTCCTGCCAAACCTTTTCTGGTCGGAGAGCGCGGTGTCGATGCTTGTGCAACAGAAAGGGAATGGCCACAGAGACTGCTTTTTATTGAGGGCTTGAGAGATGTAGTCTCTTTCCCCATGAAGGCAGGTGGTATTTCGTGTTCCCCACTGCTGCGCAAAAAGGGATGAGAATCGTGAAGAATGCTATCAGGTTAGCCGTCTTTTTTGCTTTGGCTGTATCATCGCCTTCAAGCCAGGCGAAGGCGCCGAAATTCTCGACTCGTTTGATTATATCCGTTGATGAGCCACTGAATAAAGAAGGTGGGGCGGTAATCATATCTGGTCGTCAGGTGCCTGATGATGAATGGCGCGCCCTAGCTGCGGATTCGGCACCTGGGGAGGCAAGCGAAAAGGCGTTCCATATAAGCGTGTCGTCGCCTGCCTCTATCGTGGATTTTGTTTACCCTGAGAGCGGAACCTACAGTTTTAAGTTTCAATCTCCTCCTGGCAGCAACGCACCGCCCCTTAAAACTCGGGAGGTTTTAACTGGCAGCGCTGAGGTAGCCGATCCGGAAACCAAAGAGCAGGTGAGTTGGCCCTCGATGAGCGTCATTTATGTTGAAGGTGCCACCTATAATGAGGGATGGGCGCGGATATTCGCTTCCACTTTCGATCTGGCTTTCAATAGCGAGGATAAAGCTGCCGTTTCCATCGAGCGTTTCCCTGCGGGCCGTGTTTCATCGTTATCCCGGAGCGCGATCGAAACCTTTGTGAGGGATTCCAAATGAGCCAGTTGCTCCCGGTGACGCTGTCATTTCGTCTCAATAGGAGAGATATTGGTCTGGGTGGTACTGGCCTCCAGGGCGATTGAAGAGGATTCTCGTGATTTCAGAGTTCATTGGGAAAGATTGCACGCTCGACCATCTGGCCATCCGAAACAGGAATTTTGCGGCGAGGATTTATCCCGAATTTCCAAGTGCGGAGGAAGTCGCCCTTGTCGCCGCGCGTATAGGTAGTGACGAAATTGATTTCGCTGCTTACGAGTTCGGTCAGCCTGCGTGCCAATTTTCACCGCAACCGGTCGGGTCGGTGCTTGATGCGCTATTTGAAAATTCGCCCTATAACCTTCTGATCCATTTTTCAGGTCATGATCTCTGGATCTGGGCGCCGGAGGATCACGAATACCTCGTTGTCTTTGGTGATAGCAATTCGGTCCAGGCGATAGAACGAAGTGACATATTCTCATACAGCTTTGCTGAATATCTGGGCAGTGGATTGTTGTCGCAAGCGACAGTCACACATCTTCGCGGCGTAGCATCGAACTATACGATCGGGTAATTGCGGGCGAGCCCGCTGAGGGCGGCTCATGGATGCGCTGGAAGGGTCCGGGAATATGTTCGCTGGCCGGCACAAGGGTAACCAAAGCACAACATTTTCAAGGCGACGCCTAACTATCCAATCGTGTTGTGCCTGAATGCATATTTTGAGATATTCGACCAGCGTGAGCTGGTCTGCATCAAGCGACACCTCCGCAGAAGAAGGCTTGTTCGCCATTCCGCTGACATAGAAGCTCGGCGCTTCAGTTAAAGCAGAGAGACAATCATCATGGCCCAAAAAAAGACGAGCATGGCGATGCAGGCCGGGCGGAAGAGATAAAATCGCTGCCAGTTCGTGAGGCGGAGGTCGTTGTAGTGTATTGACCTGTCAAGTTTGACGTGATCCATTTCGCTATCGACAGAAAAATCACCACCATTCTTCTTGTAGAAATTATACTCCCGAACCTGCGCGATAATCTGTTGCACAGCCAGAAGGCCAACCGCGATAAGAGCCGCAGAAAAAATGACTATCTTGAGTATCAGCAAGCGTTTCTCCTGTGCGATCTGTTGAAACGGCGACCTATCCGGGTTTGAATCTAAACGTGGGAGGCGAAGTGCCAAACCGCTTCAATGGATGCAGTTGTCTTTAAAAACTAAGCAATGTCGATTTTTTCGTCCAGTATCTGACAATGATGTGGCGTTGTATTTCGGACAGGCGGAAGATGGGCTTCCACGAGCTCGCTGCGGACACAGGAATAAACTGTCATGTGACGTTGTATATGAGAGCATCGGATTGCGCCTGAAGGAGGTAGACGGAACTGTAAAAGCAAAGATCAGAAAATTTTCGTCGAGGAAGACGAGAAAATCGGGATTTTATCAGCAAAAATAGAAATGAATTTAATATGATTGGCGTGTTTGTTAGAGTAGTAATACTTGCGGCTGCATTGTCTGCTTTTTTGGAGACGTCCGGGGCAGCGGCGAATGTTGAGGTAATAAAGCTAGTAAAAACTCATGTCACGATAATCGTCGATAATGCTGTGCTTCAAACCGGCGGAACGGTTCTCGTGGTGCCCCAAAAAGTCTCCCGGGACGCTTGGGATAGACTGCCCAAGCGACCGGAAAATTCTCTGCTTCGGAATAATCCGAAATCTCGGGTGATCGGGGACGAGGATAGATTGCTGGAGGTGAGGGTCTCCAGTAAGGTTTCCGTTGTTGAGTTCGATTATCCAGCCGATGGGACTTACGGGTTTAATCTGGTTCCCGGCGATAACACTAGGCCGTCTGCCCTGCGCACGAAGCGCATTTTGGTGGGCAGCGGATATTATACCGATCAAAAGACAGGAACGCGGGTGGACTGGGGCGAAGTTTCAACGATCCACATCTATGGGTCGGACGTTGATGAGAGTTTTAGCCGATCGGTCAGAATCTCATCCAACGAAATAATGAATATTGGCGCCGACAGAATCGTGGGTGAGGGATTTGTCGTACATCGGCTCAGTGATAGTCAAATAGACCGTGCGGTGATCAAAGAGCCGAAATAAAAACGAATATGTCTTCCCATATCCCGGCAGGCCGTCGACATGAGGCAACGATGAAATCCGATCGATATGGAATAGACAAAGAATTCTGCCGCAGGAACGGTTTTAGGATCTTCTTTGGGGTGGATTGGCTGGATGACGCCGAATTTGAAGCCTTCAAGGCATTTTTCGGCTCGCGTCAATTGTTCGTCTCAAGCGGGGATAAACCACTTGAGCAATCACCCGCCTCCTCGTTTTCCGAGGCTGTGAAACTGGAGAGTGAATTTGTCGATGGCGACAAGTATATTCTCTCACCTAATGACGCGTTTGTTTATGTAAGCGATGATCGCGATGTTTACCTCGTTGCCGCATCGAGCGAGCGTCTTGCAACGTTGATCACTGAAAAATCGGCCCCCGGCGGGAAGACATATTCTTCCCTCGTGCGCAGCGGCACAGTCGAACCTAAGAGGCAGGTCAGGGCTTTATTCGACTATTGGGCAGATCTGAATTTCGAGTTCGCCTGAACAGCTGGCTGCGCAAGTTCGAGGTTAAGACCCCGGTAATCCCTGGCATGTGCGCTCGGTTCAATGGTTGACGCGGTTCGCGGTCTCAACGCATACGCTGCGCGCCGCGGCATTCTCTTTTCGCAAAGATGTTCGGGACACATCGTGGTCGGTGACGGGAATACCCGCATGCTCCGTGTGAAAGAGTCATTGGCGGCACACGGGAGACCCAATCCAACGAGGTTCTGACCTGCGTGCCTTGGACGATTGAAGTGCGACGACGGCGGGCCGGTGGGGAAATGATAGCGAGAACTGAACGTTGAAGACCGCGAAATTCTCGCCCAACTCGCTCACTTACCGGCGCGGCATGATGAGCTCGATGCCGAAGGTGAGCGGATACTGCGAACGTAGTGCTCCGCATTCGGGCCATGAGTTCTCGTTTGTCACCGATTACCCGGCGAGCCGCCGTGCCTTCTATCATATACGAGAATGGGTTTGCCTCGAAATTGCGAAGGGTTTCGATCTCCTTTGGCTTTGCCTTGAAATCGCGACTGGTGCGCAACGAGCGACGCGGATCGACGCTTGACGGTCTGGCCGACTAGTTTGATTTCTTTCGGCTCGGCTGCCCACCCACGGAGGTATGCAATGACCATCATTGATGCCAGTGAACTGGAGTAGGTTTGATCCGGCATCTGCCGAAAAATGTGCCCCAACCCGTTTGCACGGTTTATCGAAAGGTGACCGTGCGATTTTGGGCTGTGGATACATTTGCTTTACGCGTATTTATCTCAATGGTTGCAAGATACATTGTTCGTGTTGTGCTTTGATTTTGGGGATTGAATTGAATGAAGACGGCTTTGCTTCTTTGTGCCGCCGCGATGGCGTTGGCTGGCTGCCAGACTTCGGCGCCCCAATCGGTTTTGGACACGCAGCGTCCTCCGTCCAGATCGATTAAACGCGACTATGTGGACGCGCTGCGCGGAACCATCAAACCTGGAGATTTCACGAAAGCCCAGATTTCAAGTGTGGTGCTACTCGATCCTGAGAGGCGGATTTATGCTTTTTGTACTCGGACGGCAGAACGTTCCAACCCGGATT